>NWUY0300019706.1:16358-28148 GCA_004151065.3 Larix sibirica | reverse complement strand
TTGAATAATTTTTACTATTGGCTAGGAATGAGAGAAGATGTACAGAGATTTGTTGGGGAGTGTTAGATATGTCAGCATGCAAAGGGGATACAACAAATACATGATTGTATCAGCCATTACCTATTCCAAAGAAACTTTGGGATGCTGTGAGCATGTATTTTTTTCTAGGATTTCCAAGAGCACAGAGAGGTAATGATTCCATATTTTTTGTAGTGGATTGGAAGAAATTGGGGACAGACCTTAACTTTAGTTCAACTTACCATCCTCAGACTGATGGGAAAACTGAGGTTACAAACATAAGCTTGGGTAATATTCTGAGAAGTTTGGTTAGTGAACATCCTAATCAGTGGGATCTAGCTTTACCACAGGCTGAGTTNAATATGAATGCATAATGTACTTGGAAATCATTGAACATTTTTTAATGATTAATTTTTTTAAATTAAAAATATTTACTTTGGATGACGTCATATCTCCATAGTACTCGCAATTAATGTGCTCACAAAATATATTCAAGGGAACCTCAAATTCTACGAAAAAAGAGCAGCCCCATCTTTCTGTACTTAGATTCTTGTTGAGAATTTGTCGCTAGCATCCTCCCATCTTTCGGCAGTCCAGTAATTGCATTGACGTTGTCTGCAAAAATAGTTATTTTATAGTAAAGGCAAATCCCTCTGGTGTGAGTCCACGACAAAAAACCTCACACAGGACATGCAAGAGACTGGTAATCCCCAATCTGAACAGTGGTCTGAACAACGGTAAAATCTTTTTTTTCAAAATCTTTTTTCTGTCCTCTTCACCCTTATGAGTGAGCAATAAATAACTTTAGCTCTTAAAATTTATTAGGAGAAAACTTAGATCACGGATTCTCATGCTCTTCTGTTTCGTTGGAGATAAAAATCAATCAGTAGCTACGTCCACTCATGACAGGACGCGACAAAGGTAAGAAGCGGGCTTCTGCAAATACATTAAGAAACCGCGAGGAAATGTAGTGCAGAAGACTACAAAGTCAACACGCACGCGTGTAAGGCTTTGCTAGACTTATTACAGAGAAAATCTGTAATTTCGTGGTTATTTCCTGACATGAAGTTTCGTTGTTGCTTCTGCTGTCCGTGAAAGACAAGTTAAATTTCATGAAGACTTGAAGGCTGTGAGAAAAGGGCAAGTGAACAGACTTTCTCCACGTAGACAAACTTACATGTCGAGTGAACATGCTTCCTCCACGTAGACAAACATAAACTGCTATCACATCACCACTCCCATTTTGAAGTGAAGTTTTGCTTTTGTGTTGTCATATTCTAATTTAACAAGACAAAAAGTTGAAAGGTATATTTTGTGAGAATCTCGTTGGGTAGATGTAGATGTTCTTCTATCCAACATTAATGCTAGCTCCGGTCTTAGTTTCGAAAAAACTAAAATAGTTTATGAGAATCTAACAGGGTTCCATTTCAGTGGGCAATGAATAAAACAATTTACCAACGGTAAATATGATAGTTACCTTTAAAATTAGTATCAAAACGTTAATTAATATTATTATTAATTAATAATAATAAGTGTATGATAATTTCATGTTAGAAGTATTGAGGTGACATAGATGTTTTCATATAAATAAGTTTTAAAGTTTTATATATTTAAGTATGTAAACTTTCACACAGAAATGTTTCAAAACAGAGTGCAATCCAAAAACAAACATTACAAAGTTTTAGATAACTACATTAAGAATGATAAAGAAATGATCATGTAAAATAAATATAAAATTAAAAAGAAAAATACTTATAGTAAATAATAATAATAATATTGTATGTTAGTGAATATCTATATATGTATATAATAAAAATTACTATATTATATAATAAAAAGATATAAAAATAAAAAAACTATAATTATTAATGTAAATTTCTTAATTTTCATCTCTAAAAAAATCAAATAAATATATTGAAATATAAAATTTTAAAACAAAAATGTATATACACTAATTAAAAAATTGTACATACCTCTATAGTAACTTAAAAAAATATATTAAAAACCTTCACACACATTAACACAACACTTATAGTGAATAAAAATATTATAATGACCATTTTATGCATTTATTGAGTATTAAAATATCTATTGGGAAAAAGTATAGCATTAATTTCAAAATGAGTATGAAATGAAATGGAGAAATCTTGTTTATTTTTAGAAAGCTTGGTATTAGTATAAAGGGGATGTAATAGCATCCTAGCTTCACATGGAGTGGATTCATAAGTTTTAATTTTATTTAGCACATGGATTGTTTATAATTAGAATTGTATTTTATCGCTTTCATTTTGATCTTAGTGAGGAAGACGATTGTCCCATAGTGCCTTATTTGAAATAATGTCAAATTTTAAAGAGATGTAATAGCATACTAGCTTCACATGTAGACCGAATAAAATGAGTAATGGGATAAATTGGATAATTTTCTTCTTATTTAGTATGTCATGCTAATATTTGCACTAGCGACATATCTCCATCAAAAATGCCTATTACAAACCTTTTTTAGCCTAGGTAAGTATAATCTATGAGTTCATAAAGTTTGAGATATTTGTGATAGTGGTGTGCGAAGAAGTCACAAGTCATCCTTACCTTACAAATGACATTTTCTCTTTTAGTGAGGTGAGTGGGATACTTCCCTATCAACATTTAATTAATCTCAAAACAAGACCATTTTGTAATTTGTAAATCTCACCATTAGTCATATTTTTCTAAAAGAGAGGACCCATAGCTATACAAGGTGATGTCCTTGAGATTGTTTTTGATTGATGGTGAGTGCATAACTATACAGGGACAAATCCTAGGGCATAATGCATGTAAAACATCTCCATACCAATATATACCTTTGAATTGGCTCTACCCTCTCACTAGCTCAAATATATTTTATTAAACTTAAACCTAGTTTATTAAGAAAACATACAGTAGTTACCTTAACAAGATATTAAATGGTGTTGTGTGCATATTTCTTTCAGAGTGACCAAGACAAATTGTTGGATGCTGCTAGGCATAGGATTGATTGGTTCATTTTCAAAGGGTACCTTATTCATGATTTCATCCATTAGAAGAGGATATGTTAAGAAACATAACATGAATTTTAAGAAACATAACATAAACATAACATGGTTTAACCAACAAAAACATAACATAAACATAACATGGTTTAACCAACAAAAACCATGATAATTAAGAACCATATCAAGAAATAAAAACTCTGGAAGAGTAAATAAGAGAGGCAATTATATAGAACATGCAAAATATAACCCTTATATTGAAATCCATAAACGAGGAAGTAATGTTCATAAGCCTCTTTGAGGGGGAAACCTCCTTTGAATGGAGCTCCAATACAATTATAACGACACTTACACTCCATTACATGGCCTGCTAGATCCATAAATAGTTTCTCTCCTAACTACTTTTGGTCCCATCACCAATGAGTACCAACCTCTTAGTGGGCCTTATTTAATAAATATGACCATTTTACATTGAGTAACTACCCACTAACTGCCTAGTGGGCCTTATTCAAAGAATATGGTATTGTGCATTAATTAATTTTACTCCTCACTACCCCAAAAAAGGGAGGTTAGTGTAGGCCCTAAATGTTTTGGGTATTTTGTGAGATGTGTGTGCAAAAATCCCTAACTCAGTTGGTTTTGAAACTAAACACACACAAAATAAAATAAATGATAAAAGGTAGACATGCAATCATCACAATCAACCTTGGATTATGAAAGAAAGACAAATAAGCTCTAAATTGCAAATTTATTGCTTTAAATGAAACGCCAACACGATCATTTTGGGGGGAAATAATAAATGCTTTATTATATTAAATAGAAAGGCATAAAACTCACATTGACACTTGGGAAGAGTTGCTGCAGTAAGGTGGAATCTTATCTCTCCTTGGAAAGGTCATTTTCTTCCTTGTAGGCTCATTCTCCAACTCTCGTGGTAGTGTACTTGAGCAAGCTCTCTTGTGGTTGGACACAAACAAAATGGAAATAGGTGAGCAACTAGTGAGGAATGTAAGATTGGAAAAAAGGTTCCTTATGTCTCTGATGGTGTTCCATCGACATATCTTTACTATTTTATGATTGAAAGTAAATTTCATTGTGATGACCTCTTTTATATGTGAATAGTAGTACCTCAATCTAGAAGTAGTTTCCATGTGAACTTTCCTCATGTATTAACGAAGTTCATAAGCTTAATAGGCATTACAAAAGGATGAGTCATTGGCATTTATGAAAAAGGGTTTATAATTAGGTCTACATGTACCCATTATGTTGTCTAAACAAGCACACACACATTTATGAGCTATGTACTAGCCACATTTTGAATTTAAAAGGATCATGTCATTATCAAGGGGTTTATAACATGGCATGTGCATAAAATAAATGATAAATTATGCTACCAAGTGTAACCCTTAGGAATATTGGAGTCTTCTTGATGTCTTTGTATGAGTTGAATCGTTCGGTCATTAGCCAACCATTCTTGGCAGGACCATGGTTGTATTAGTAAGGATAAAACAAAGAGAGATCATTCCTTCTCATATTTTCTAGAGAAAGCATCGGCCACCTCATTATCTTTTTCCTTCTTGTATATGATCTCATAATCATACTCAATCATCTTAGTGACCCACTTTTATGTGTTGGTGAAAAATACCTTTGTTTTAAGAAATACTTCAAACTATGCTGGTCCATCTTGATTTAGAAGTTCCTCCTAATGAGATATAGGCGCAAAGTATGGACTGTATGAAGAATGATCATCATTTCTTTCTCATAGTTGGACTTTCCCAAATTTCTATCACATAATTGTTCATTGGTGAATGCTAGTGGGAAACTCTCTTGCATTAGCATTACTCCGAGATCTATACTTAAGGCACGTCACATTCCAAAACAAAAGTCTTAGTGAAATTGGGCACTCATAAAATATGTGTAATACACATGACTTCCTTTAAAGATGAAAAGGCATCCTCCATGACATCATTCCATACAAAGACATTGTTTTAAGAATGGAAATTAATGGAGCCACGTTCAATTTTTCCTATAATTCTTCATAACATACTCAAATATTTTCCATTTACAATTCCTTTCAACTCACTTGCCTAGTTGGTAGCATTAACTAGCTCGTTAGACTTGATTTCTTTTTTCAATCATTTTATTTCTAGATTTTAGGATTTTTCCTATCCGCTATAACTTACCCACTTCAAAGCAATTTAAGCCATAAGTGCTTCCATTTGCAAGACTAAATGCACTTTTAAGAGAAATTGAGATATAATTGTTATAGTGATACCTTAGAATCATGATTAAATACATTTTCCCCTCCCCATAGCCACTCTAAAATTATTGATTAATGCTTCTCATCTTACTAAATCACTAATTAATAAAATTATTTATAAAAATATCTACTTTTGAAATCCTACATAAGATAACATAAATACACCTAAAAAAAGGTAAACACTTAGATATTCTTTAATTATTCACAAAATAAATATACTTTTAAAGACCTAAATAAAGATAATATGAATATGCCTCTCAAAGTATAACACCCATATTTCTTAATTATTATCAAAATCATATGTCAATCAAATATCTCCTCTAAAATACCTTAAAAAAATCATACCATGTTGTATAAGAATTTCTTTATTAGGTAGTATTAACTTTGGCTAGAACCGATCTCCACATTACCTATTATTAATATATTTGCAAAATTTATCTTTAAAAGACCTAAATTTACAAAACATTTTATCCTAAAAAGTGAGATTCTATTTTCTTCAAAAGTGCTCCGAGTTTATAGATATCATCTTCATTTCAAATTTTATTTTCTTCAAAAGAGTTAAGTTTAAAGATCATTGTATCTCACGGTATGATTATTTGTATTCAAATGCACGGTATAACTAATAGTATTCAAATGCATGCTTGAAAACTTTTGTAGAGTTCGAGGATCATTAATATCTCACTTGATTTTCTGAAAGATGCTTTATTTTGAACATAAAACCCCTCTAGTCCCGTGTTTGAACATTAAACTATTCTATATCTTTTTCGACATTGCCATATCCTTATCTACTTTTAAACATGGAATAAGACCACCCACGTGTATGTACAATACATGGAGCAACTAAATACATTAATATTAACCAGCAATATAGGTATAACGGAGAAATTTATGCACTAGCGTTGGTAGCGGAGCTCATGATCGGCCTTTTGTATTGCATAGAGTTGGGAAACGATCTCCAGTGTTTATGGTTGGGAAACGATACCGATTCCTCATCTGGAGATGGAGGACAGACCCCCCACAGTCCTCTGATTTCTTCCAGCTGAGCAACAACTTCATTCATGTGTGGCCTGTCATCGCTCTCTGCCGCCAGGCATCTGAAGGCCAATTCTGCAACTGCATTGACCGTGACTTTCACCTCATCATTCATTTCCATCTCCAGCTGCGGGTCCACTAGTTCATGCAAAGCCCCTTCTTGAATCTTCGATATTGCCATCTTAGCAAGGTTTATGTCACCTGAATTCCGATTTGTGTCCACCGCTAATTTGGCAGAGATAATTTCCACCAAAACGACCCCGAAGCTGTAAACATCGGATTTCTCAGTCAGCTGATAGTACTGATGGTACTCTGGGTCAACATATCCTGGCGTGCCTTGTGGGGTAGTAGTGACATGTGAGGCATTTACAGGAACATGCCTACAAAGCCCAAAATCTGCCAGTTTGACACCGAAATTCTCGCCCAAGAGAATATTAGAGGATTTCACATCTCTGTGGAATATAGGCGGATTAAAACTGTGAAGGAAATTCAAAGCCTGGGCAGTTTGAATAGCAATGTTCAAGCGAGTATTCCATGGTAGCCCCCCTGGCCCCTTGCGATCGCCATGAAGATGATTTTCCAAGGTCCCATTTGGAACAAATTCGTATACGAGCAGCAGCTGCGGACTGTCTGCAGATGTGCAGCCATAAAGACGAACGATATGTGGATGCTTCAAGGACGAAAATATGGCGACCTCGTTGATGAACTGTCCAAGTGTCCTAGAGTTGCCCTGATAAAGTCTCTTCACCGCTACAATTCGTCCCTCGCGAAGTTTTCCCAGATAGACCGACCCGAACCCTCCATCCCCAAGTTCGTTATCCTCATGGAAGCAATTTGTAGCCTCTCGAAGTTCATCGTATGAGAATATCGACAAATTGCCGATGTTAAGCCTAGGCGCACATGCTTTGTCCTTCATCTCATATTTGCTGTAATTGTTCGCGGGATCCTGGCTAGGAGAAGGCTTTCTCCTCTTCGCACAATACATTAAGAACAGTACTACTGCTATTACTGCTAGCACAGCTCCTCCAACCGAACAACCTGCGGTAGAATGAACAGATTGATATCACTGTAATCACCCTGAGGGTAAAGCGGAGATTTATGTACTAAAAGGAAGAAATCATATTTACCTATTATAATGGCGGACTTGTTTTTTCCACCTGCAAAGTAGCAATAACAACTATTAATATGAGTAACAGCAACGATCCACTGTTTTTGAATACTTAGACAGTTGACACGTCGGGAAACGCATATACATACCAAGATTCAAGGATACTGGTATTTCATTCATCTTGACTTTAAATCGGAGATACGAAATAGGAAGAAATCATATTTACCTGCTGTCCGATGGGTATTTAACCATTTTTATGTTAATNTTAATAATGATAAGGCAATCAATATGCCCATTGTGTTTCTGCTCTATGTTCATGTTCTGTATATTGGAAACTTTATCACTTTCCAACTCTCTCACCCTCGAAAGCATTGAAGAATCTAGGATACAACTTAACAACTTGCAGATGATATTCTAAATTGTTCGAGCTATCCTCTTTGTATAAGGACCCAAAGTGAGCAACAAATTTAGATTTTAATTCATTTTGTTGAGTTATTAGAACCCCAACACTATTGTTTAATTCCCAAATGGAATTAACATTCTTCCTATAGGAAGCGAATCTTTGAAAAAACTTGGTGTTGCTATCACGCTAACTAACCCAAGTCACCCTGCTTTTGAGCCTCCACGTAGACCTAATCCAATCCAAAATATTGTTTTTTTTTTGTTGTTCGAAGCTTGTCACATACATTTTTTTGTCCTCAGAAAAATAATTTTCATCAACCTTGTTACTCAAATCCATAAATTCCTTTTCAATACGTTCCAACTCAATATTATTCTCCTTTTTTTTCCTCTCCCACTTAGCCACCTCTGATTTTAAACTGTTGAGATTTTTAATTAAACTTTGTAAAGCAGAATGATTGTTTTGATTTGGATATGAATCCCAATATCTTTTCACTAAGTCACAAAAAGAAAGATCATCCAACCAAGTTCTATTGAACTTGAAAGGATAAAATTGAAAAGTATTATCAAAATCTAATTGTAGAGAAACAACTTTAAGGTTTGAAACCCCTATACAAATGACCCAAGACCGAAATATACCCAATGCTAACCCCAAATTTTTTGCCATCATGAATCTATCCAATCGCTTGGCAACTCCAAATTTACTAGTGCAACTATTTGACCAATTGGGAGAAAGGACCGCTAGTAAAATATCAATTAATCCCGCTCTATCAAAAATCTCTTTCAAATATAGTGCCAAAGGATCATTGACAATACTTGATCCCCAAATTTCATTTGAAGATAAAGTTAGATTTAAATCACTAGCTAAAATCAAAGAAGGATCATTTAACAAATCAAAGTCAACCAAACTATCCCATAAAATATTTCTATTGCAATAAGGTCCATACACATTAAGAATACTACGTGGTCTCTCCAACCCTCTAATTCGTCCTTCAAGTTTGATACGTGCAATAGTGTGAAATGGAGAGAAATCAACTTAATGTGGGTTGCATGCCACCAACAAACCCCCCAACAATCAGTTTTCATCCACACCACATCACTTCCAAATGGGGCTGATTTTAAGCGAAAATTCATAGGCAGAAACACAAGAGGACATGGTGTCCCACCACAAACAATAGACTAGCAATATTTGTTTAAAAGTCTCTTCAACATAGTTCTTTTGGGATGACTGTCGATCCCTTTAATATTGAATGATATTATGATCATTTAGGAACATCCTCTTAGGGAATACCCTCTCTAAGAGCCCATTTTTATCAATTGAAGGAGAGTCACCAGAAAAAGCCAATGCCATAGAGAAGAGAGAGGACAATTTAGGGTTAATCCATTTTGATAGATCCTTCACCAACTCTATTTATTCTTCCTTTTACAAGTTGTGATATTTGGATTCCTGATTGACTAAATATGAATAGCCTCACAGTTCTTGTTTCCATCCTCCATGTTTGGAACCCCCATATCAGTTGTAAGGAGGGTTTCAACAATGTTATCCACACAGAGAGGCAAAGACTCATTAGTAGAAGGAGAATGGTCCTCCATTAACTGAGGAGGGGAAATCCAAATCTATAACTTGGAAGTTTCATTCAATTAAACTAAATATTCCCAGTGCAATAACCATGGTATTCCTCAACACGCTGAGAGATATTATCAACATGAATATCAAGGACATTATTCTCAATTACACCCCCCGAACATTGTAAAGGTGGAGGGGAAAAAATTTTCCCTTGCTGGTTTGAGTTAAGATCCCCAATTCTAAGAGGTTTAGGAGAATGTCAATCCAAAGAAGCAAATAATCTTCTTTGAGCACCAGACTTACGTGAGCCACTAAAAAAAATTTCACGTAATTCCATAGCCCCCAAAATTTTTTCAATAGATAATGACTTTAATAAGAGAGGAAGAAAAATTCAGAACTTACCCATAAATTGTTGAGTAGAGAGGTTATCTGGTGGCAAAGGGGAGTTAATATTTTCCTTAATTCCTCAGAATCCCCTTTGTCAAAGAATCATCTGGTTCATACACCATATCTTGAGTACATGAATGACTTAGGGGACTAGTTCTGTGGCAATGAAAAACACTAGAAAGGAACTTTCCAATAGTCAATCCTTTGGGTGAATGACTCTTCATCCCATTTACCTTCAATTTCATCTAATAAACCCTTTGGAATGTCAATTTGCACTAAGATCCTTGGAATCCTTTTGTTTTTAGATAACATGGTCACTTTTTCCACTGTAATGGAATTACTAATGGAGTTTCCAAAAGCCAAAAACGCCTTGAAACACCAACATTGAATAGGCCAACCTGGAAACAACACCCATAAATGTATTTTCTTCAATTTTTCATTCCAGGATCGCATGCATAGTGCCACTTAACAAGAACTAGAGATCCAACTTCAACAACCCAATAACCGTTCTCAATAATTTGCATTCTTTATTCAAAAAGGAAACGAAAATATACATATCCATTCACTAACATGATCATCCTAGGAACATAATTTATCAACGGTTTCCATACCTAGGAGATCAATTCACTAATTTTAGTTGTGTTCATTTTAATGTATTCAAATTTACCCAATAACATCCTTTCAGCTAAACCCTATACCATATCAATACTTATATCCTTTTACCCAATAAATCCCTTTCATCTAAACCCTATACCATATCAATAGTTATATCCTTCCCGAGAACACATAATGCTTTTCCTTTCCTTACCTTCTCTAATTTAGTGATCTTTATCCCCAATCGACCGTTTGATCGGAATGGAGATAGATAGAAGCACATGTTCTAAAGCTGAAGAAAAAGTGGTAAATTGAAATCCCCAACCTTCAGAGTAGGAGGAGAAGAAAAACCAGGGATATTAGTAACTGACAATTCATTTCCCACACCACCAACAACTTGTTTCGATGAGTAAAAAATATTAGAACCAAGGTTAGTCCAAACCCTACCATCCTTCCTGAAAATAACACGGGAACTGTTCCCAAAGGCTCTGTTGGCATTATCATGACAATCTATAACACCAGTGTTAGAATTTTAGCACCTTCTGGCAGGTGTCCCCATCCTTTTAAGGGTACCAGAGTCTATTTGACACGACAATATACAAGTCACAAAGTCTTCTACCCGAGTTTACCCCCAAAAAACTTCTACATAAAGACAAAATCCAATACGAGCAACAGAAAAGAAAAAAAAATGTAAGAGGTAGAAACCAAGAAAGGGAAAAAAAACGCTAATAGTGACTTATGGAAAAGTAGAAAAAAAAATTGGTTCCCAGTTTGTTAACTTGGTTGGTACTAGGCCATCCTAAAAGAGACAGCTTAAATCCAAGTATGCTACCTTCTATTTGTCGCAGGATTTCTAGACCTCAAACTAGGGGTTTCCATCACTCTCCAATATTTTCATTAATGGGAATACACCTTCCCATTTGAATGAGTGCATACTAGCACAACCACTTAACTTGTGGTCGGTGAACATCGATAGTTCCAATTTACAATAAATTCTAAATATCAAACATACAAAAAAGATGCCAAACAATTCCATGCACATAAATAATCACATATAGTTAAGGAGATCATTAACCCTAATCTGGCAGATGATAAGTATCTCTCGGTATTGAGTAGTCCAAAAAATAAAATTAATATAGCCAAAATAAGAACAAACTCCCATGAGGTACATAGTGTAATAGGGTGTTGGTCTATTCTTAAAACTCCATGGGCGGAAATGGTTTGTCATGTTTATGAGTCTATGAGCATTGATGATGAAAATCACTTTCTTTTAGAGTGTGCTTCTTACACCCACATTAGATAGGAGTTTCATAGTATTTTTTATAATACAAACCTTTCTAAACTCCTTACTTGCCAAAACTATAATGAGCTAGGAAAGCTTATTGCCAAGCTTTTTGAGCATCAAAATAAAATTTTAAAG
>NWUY0300019705.1:109429-124738 GCA_004151065.3 Larix sibirica | reverse complement strand
TAAGGGATAAGTTCATGTCTCTCCACACAATCACATTACCCCAACTTAGTAAACAAGAACCTGATAGATTTTCCCAAAAGGTTCTTCTTTCACCGTAAGGCCTACACACATCAAGCAACCTTATCTCTATCCCAATCTCCTTAGCAATAAATTCCACCAAAATACCAGAGTTCAAAACTTAGAATTCCATCCAGTAACCAAACCACCAGGCATACCTACAACATCTAAGGTACAAAAATTCTGATCTCTCAAAATAGAAAGGAAAGCTATAACTTTTTGACAAAAAGACATTGTTTCTTGTAACATAAGTACATTAGGAATATAGACAGAAAAAAATGTTTAAGGGTTAGTTGTTTGTGGGAACCCCCAACTCCTTTAGCATTGACGGAAATAACAATAATTTCTTAACCTGCTTCTGGTCCTTCTATGTTCTAAGTGCCCTATCAATGGTCAATTGTTTCCCATCTTTTATATCCTTGTTCGCCTAAGAAATAATGATTGACATATGGGATTTCCTTCCAGTTGAAGAAGACATCCCTTTTTCCATGGCTAGTTCTAAAACTAAACCCTTAGGATCCTCCTCCTTAAATTTCTTGGATCTTGGATGGTAGGAAGATTTCACATAATGTTTTTGATATTTCTCCTTATGAACTAATAAAGAAGGCAAGGAAGTCAAGTACATCGATTCCTCTTGTATTCTCTTAACTAAAACTAGGCTCGTAGTATCTTGTCTAGTATCAACATAATGGTTAAAACTTGAGCTATAAGAACCCCCCCCCACAAATTGCTTCATCGAGGTCTAGAAAAGGGTCATCCCTCTCTAAAGCAACCTCAACCCTACAACCTCCGAGGAGTGTTCTATGGACAAAAGACTCCCTACTTGTGTATTTTACTTATGTTTTAATAGAAGCTATGTGCCAGAAAGAGATAAGGGATCTCCATTCACTTCGAGAAGACACAAATGAGAGTTTGTAGAGTTTATACCTTTTTTAGGAGAGTCTAATATTGAAACTGAAGGTTCTAAAAGGATTGGAAAAAGTGATTGAACCAAAGATGAAGGATTTTCCACCATTGTAGCTTCCAAGCGGTCCTCATTGAGTTCATATCTAGTTTTTCCTAAGCCAATTGTAGTTGCCTCCTTCACCTTTTCCTCATGTTTTGTAACCCATGTATTTATTGGTTTGCCCAAAAAATTCCCTTGTAATGAACATGCTTCTCTAAGATATCCAACCTCATGGCAGAATCCACGACAAAAAGAAAGTTTCCAATAGTCACGTTTTTGTAAAAATTTCCAATTCCTGCACTCTATATCCAAATTTTCTAATAGACCTTCTCACAAATCCAAATCCACTAATATACAAGCCATTCTCCTATCCAATTTGACCATCCACCCTTCGTTGAGAGCTACACACATCTTAAAAGTGGTACCCACCAATTGAAGAAATTTTTGATGTCGCAACTCCAGTGGAAGACCTGGTAACAAAACTCATATCTTATGTATGTAAATAGGCTCCCTTCTTAGGTCAAAACCAAGTTCCCATTGCTTAATGCAGAGACATGAAAGTCCCCACATCCACCCTTTACTCATCACCAACATTGCATCTTTCTTACACTTAAAGATGAAAGACAACCATATACAAACCAAAATGTGGAAAGTAGGCATATATCCTAAGATATTCTTCTAGATAAAACTAGACAACCCAATAAAATCTCTCTCTCTCTCTCTCTCTTACTATTTTCCCCATAAAAATACCCACAAAAACCCATGTCATTAATCTTTCTACTTCACACATCTACACATCCTTACCAACAACCATTTTCACACGGTATGCTCTAGATCGAATGAACTTCTTACTTCGAATCTATGAATCCTTTTTCCCTCTACCCTTAATGCCATTCTTTTCTAGATTCTCTCCACAATCCTTCATTCCATCCACATGTTTATTACCAGGATCATTAGAACATAGAGCACCCACGTCACCAACACCACAACTAAGCTGCAATGGCTCAATCTACACACCGCCAAGAGAAAGGGTTTCTAGTTGGTCTTAAACCAGAGGAGTAGTAGTAATGGTATTAACTATCACATGGATTTGGGACTGAACCTCATTTGATATATTCAATAATGCACCCACCAAATCCTCCTTGTTAATATCCACAAGCATGCTTGGTGTCCTTTCACTAGACCTCTTCACATAGATCCTTCTGCCACCTATGAGATAGTAAAACTCGTCTTAACTAGTTTATTGTATTCTTGATAAAAAACCTTTAGCTCCTACAAAAATGACTTCCTTCGATAGCCTCATAACATATTACTACACTATTACAACATATTATACCCTCCTTACAAAACCATTACATATATATCCTTTGGTACTCTTATAATTCTAATATATATACATTATAATTGCTTGCTTGGCCAACCGAATAACTAAGCAAACCCCTTATTTTGCTTGCTTTGTTAGGAAGGATATTATTTGGTTTCAATTGTGTGTATATATCCCCAATCACGTCTTTTCCAAAATTCAATATGCTTATTAAGTACTCAAGAACACAATCAAGACTAAGGTCCCCCCATAGATAATCTCAATGAATATCGATAAAAAACAAAGCTTAGTTTTTTTTGTATGGTCCATCAAGGGGAACACATGGTTATGTGGGGTGGGTGGCCTTCTCTTTTTGCTTGATAGTCATAGGGTGTCATTCACATGTGGATTATGTAAAGGAAACAATAACTTGGTATAACTCAAGGAGCAGTGGACAAAGGTATCATTGAGCTACAAATCTAAAGAGAAACTAGGTTGGTAATTGGATTGTTGAATAGAGAGTATTAGTCCTTCAACATAAGCTTATCCCATATCATTACCCGAATTAGAGAGCATGCAACTCAATTTACTTTCTTCAAATTCAATCATATCTTCCATAATCTCGATGTATTTGTAGGCAAGCTATCCAAGAAGGCAATAGCAGTTCAAGAAGGTGTTCATGATACAATTGAGATCAAATATTAGGTTGCCCTTTTTTTAAACGAAAACATATAAAATTTATATTAAAAGAGGGGGAAACAAAACCATATAGCTGAAGATTACAAAAAAATTAAATTTGTATTGACTTTAGTTGGATTAAAGATCCAAAAACACTAAAACTTAGAGGCTTATACTGACTTTTCCAACCTTCCCATATCCAATAACATTATTCCAACATGTATAATGTCTTACATATTGAAATATAAGTCAAACTACCCAAAAAAACATGCAAACTAAACATTAAAATCTATCTCGTGAAGGACTTATTCTTTGTTTCCAACCTAGTTCTCCAAAGCATTCTCTATTGGTTGAATGTCCTTATCCATTGAGGATCCATCCACATATTCATCTTCGACAATATTTATGTCCAAAAAAGGACAAAAGTGTATAGAGGCTTCTTCCTTTGCCTTGGATAAACACCACTAAATGGGGAATAAAGGGAGTTGGATATGGTTTATAATCCACCTTGTCTGCTAAAGCTTCATACCTTCTCTAATGGCTATCATGATATCAAGACGAACTTGTTGTTTTGTTTTGAGTTCCGATATCTATATCTCTACCCCCATTGCTTGTTTGTCACATACTTGTGATTTTATTGATTTCCACCTTGTTCAACATTTGGTAAACTTAGATAGATCGCATTGTGTCTTAGAGATCTAGCATTTGCACCCACAAATTCCCCTTCTAATCCATGCAAGGTCACACATTACATAATGCCCAAGCCTTCTATATATTGACATAAATTCAAAAGCAACCCCTTAATCCTACAAAGTCATTTTCAAATCTCAAACTAACCTTCCCAATCAAGCCCATATGGAGAGAAGAACATGGACCCTAACTATGAATTAAGACTAGAAACTCCAAAGCGAGAAGGACAAATCACACTAGCTTCAAATGGAAAAAGATGCACGGTAAACATTACAGTGGAAAACCCACATTCATGAAATATCCTCTGATCACACTGTTACTAAAGCCTACGATGAACACATGGTAATAACATAACACTTGCCTCCTAATTACCATTAAATCCAATAAATCCTCCTCCGCGTTCACATGGGTGAATGTATAGTGTGAGTTTCAATACATGCCCAAGTGTATGAGGGTTAAATATCAAGGGAGGTGGAAATGTGACATATTCCTCCCTTTTTAAATTTATTTTGTCTTCCTCCAAATTAACAACTAAATTGGTGTTCATCCACCTAGTGATTGTGGTGTTGTAGGACATGGATAACGAGGCAAGAAAATTTAATGTCATTTGATGCAATATTATAATGCATATGGCAAATGAATATTCATGAATCTCCTACGATGATTGCAATTTTATTCCTTTCTCTTTTATTAAGTCCATTCCTTTAAAGACTAATAGGGCCTATGCTTCATTATTTGATGCAATACCCATACCCCATTGATATGTAAGTTCTTGAATTCCTATGAGGTCTAGGATGATCTCCCCATGCCTTCCACCCCCAGGTTACCTCTTATGTACCCCATAGGTAGTTGTTTGTTTAGATATTGTATGGATAATGTTATAAGATGAATACATAGGTTGCGATAGTTTGGGAACTATTTTCTCAAATGGTCTTCTAACACGATGAGGAGGAAAAGTGCGTTAAATTATTAAGAAACTCAACATTTCAATCCTAAAGCTAGCACCAACTTTAGGAGTTATCTAAGCTCATAAATTTATTATGTTCAATCCTACCTTTAGCAATAATCCAACATCTTAGCAACAATAAAACTTTTGAAGCTGACCCCTTTGCTTATTGTTGGAGTCAATTATTAATTTTTTAAGCTGTAAAGGACATGCTTCCAAGCTTTTCTAATTTTCCATCCCTCTTTTTTATTATTATTCCGATTTAGTTCAATCTCCTTGGTCTCCCATATCTTTATTTTCCCATAATGGTCCATCTTAGTGATGATGTTTGCATCCTTGATGCATATGGGGTGCCTAGCATTTTGACTAGAGTGTTCAATTAGAGCTAATATTTTGATTCGATTATGTCCGATGTCGATACAATGCTCACTTAACCTTATCTGAAAAGATCTTCCCATCTCATCAATATATAACCTTACACAAGAGCAAGGAATAATATATACAACTTTTTTGCAATCTTGGGTTTATGGTATCTTTTGCATGGTCCAATAGTTTCTCCAGGGTGTTAAGGTGGGAAAAAGAGACCTCGATGTTAACCTCTTGTACGTTAAAGGTACCATTTAGAAAATTGCAAAAAATATGAGGAAAAGCAACATTAAGGTCTCTTTTTCCTTGCTCTTGTGGAAGGTTATAAATTGGTGAGATAGGATGGTGAGACATGAAGATCAGGTAAGGTTAATTAAGCATTATATTGACAATAGACATAATCGAATCAACAGATAACTCTAGTTGAACACTCTCAAAACACTAGGCATCACATATGCATCAAGGAAACAAAGATCATCACTAAGATGGACATTGTGGGAAAAAAAATATACGAGAGGCCATGGAGATTGAACTAAATCATAATAATATAGCAAGGAGGAGGGATGGAAAATTAGTGAAGCCTATAAGCATGTTCTTCTGAGCTTAACAGATTAATAACTAACTCCAACAATAGGCAAATATGTCAACTTCAAAAGTTTTATTGTTGCTAAGACGTTGGATTATTCTTAAAGGTAGGATTGAAGATCATTAATTTTTCGAGCTTAATTAACTCATGAAAATAGTCTCATCTTTGGATCGAAACATTGAGTTTCATAACAATTTAATACAATTTTCCTTCTATTTCTAATTTGTGGCTACGTACAATGAATAATCTTATGATGAGAGGGTTTAGTTGGTTGTTATAATTAAGTTTGTTATTAAATTTTATCATTGGTTTATGATGTTTCAATGAAGATATTATAAATTTCGAGCTTATGAATTGATTCAACATTGATATTTTGGTTAAAGAGTAAATCCAAAGCCTAAGTAGTTTTGTGTCCCAAACACCTATAAAATGTTAATGTAGTTTTGATGAATATATAATTAGAAAGAGAAGCATCAATTCTTAAAAGTAAATATGATATAAATTTAAGGTTGTTGACCTCTANCTCATAAATTTATTATGTTCAATCCTACCTTTAGCAATAATCCAACATCTTAGCAACAATAAAACTTTTGAAGCTGACCCCTTTGCTTATTGTTGGAGTCAATTATTAATTTTTTAAGCTGTAAAGGACATGCTTCCAAGCTTTTCTAATTTTCCATCCCTCTTTTTTATTATTATTCCGATTTAGTTCAATCTCCTTGGTCTCCCATATCTTTATTTTCCCATAATGGTCCATCTTAGTGATGATGTTTGTATCCTTGATGCATATGGGGTGCCTAGCATTTTGACTAGAGTGTTCAATTAGAGCTAATATTTTGATTCGATTATGTCCGATGTCGATACAATGCTCACTTAACCTTATCTGAAAAGATCTTCCCATCTCATCAATATATAACCTTACACAAGAGCAAGGAATAATATATACAACTTTTTTGCAATCTTGGGTTTATGGTATCTTTTGCATGGTCCAATAGTTTCTCCAGGGTGTTAAGGTGGGAAAAAGAGACCTCGATGTTAACCTCTTGTACGTTAAAGGTACCATTTAGAAAATTGCAAAAAATATGAGGAAAAGCAACATTAAGGTCTCTTTTTCCTTGCTCTTGTGGAAGGTTATAAATTGGTGAGATAGGATGGTGAGACATGAAGATCAGGTAAGGTTAATTAAGCATTATATTGACAATAGACATAATCGAATCAACAGATAACTCTAGTTGAACACTCTCAAAACACTAGGCATCACATATGCATCAAGGAAACAAAGATCATCACTAAGATGGACATTGTGGGAAAAAAAATATACGAGAGGCCATGGAGATTGAACTAAATCATAATAATATAGCAAGGAGGAGGGATGGAAAATTAGTGAAGCCTATAAGCATGTTCTTCTGAGCTTAACAGATTAATAACTAACTCCAACAATAGGCAAATATGTCAACTTCAAAAGTTTTATTGTTGCTAAGACGTTGGATTATTCTTAAAGGTAGGATTGAAGATCATTAATTTTTCGAGCTTAATTAACTCATGAAAATAGTCTCATCTTTGGATCGAAACATTGAGTTTCATAACAATTTAATACAATTTTCCTTCTATTTCTAATTTGTGGCTACGTACAATGAATAATCTTATGATGAGAGGGTTTAGTTGGTTGTTATAATTAAGTTTGTTATTAAATTTTATCATTGGTTTATGATGTTTCAATGAAGATATTATAAATTTCGAGCTTATGAATTGATTCAACATTGATATTTTGGTTAAAGAGTAAATCCAAAGCCTAAGTAGTTTTGTGTCCCAAACACCTATAAAGTGTTAATGTAGTTTTGATGAATATATAATTAGAAAGAGAAGCATCAATTCTTAAAAGTAAATATGATATAAATTTAAGGTTGTTGACCTCTAAAGAGATGAGAGAAGGACAAAACTTTGTTTCTCAATAACTAGAAGAGCATGCCAGTAGTAAGAAATTTATTGTGGGATTTTTATAGGAGGATTCATATTTATCATTGATAAAAGGGGAGAAAGAACATTCCTACAACTTCAAAGAGAAAAGGGTTTAATCCTCTAGTAATGAGCCTCTTTCTGATCAATGGTTCAAATTGGGGTGATGGCTTGGAGCCTTACCTCAAGCTAAACTATTAAGAGGTAGGGAGGTAGACACTAGAAGGAAGGACAAGGAAACAAGCTTGGGGTTTTTGGGTATAACTCGAAATAGGAAGTGCATAAGACCTCATAAGGAGGGGGTAAAATTGGTCCTAGGAGAGGACACGGGAATGGAAGAGGTTAAAAACTAAATGAAGAAGGCAAAGACAAAGCAGATCATAAGGAAACACATTAAGGAAGAGTCATTGAGATGGGGACTAGGGATAAACTGGCATGAAGTTATAGGGTGTATTCCAGAGTTTTACACTCTTCTTCATGAATGGATTATGTTTGAATTTAGGTTTGAAATTGATGTGGATAAAATCTTAGCAAATAAATGGTATCAAGGTTGATCTTTGCTACAACTCAAGCGATGGAAGTTGGGGTTTTATCAAAGAAAGGAAATGATTTTCAAGTATCTAGTATGGGTAATGGGCTACCCATGGAGCTTTGAAACAAAAATATTCAAAAAAAATTTAGTGGATGGGTTAGGAAATTTATTTGATTATGAGGTGGATTTCCAATCTGAAGTGGATGTAAAGATAATAAGGATATCCATAGAATACAACCTCCGGGAGGTTTTGTCAAAGTAGATGGAAAGGTTGTGGAAAATTTCACAACCTTTGCATTGTTGGAGGTTATCATTTAGGTGCTTGAAATTTTATGGGGTATGCATGCTTGACAAGAATATATAAAGAATGACAAAAGGTTGGTTTAGAAGAAGAAAGAGAAGGTTTCTCAAGAAGCTATATAAATTTCAGGAAAATATGCTAATAATGAGGTTAAAGAGGGAGTATTAGAACCCTTAGAAAAGGAAAACCAAGAAGCCCTCAACCAAGTAGTAGAAGAAATGTGAAGGAAATTACCAAATTAAATAAAAGGAGACAATAACAACATTTCAAGCCAAGAGGAGTTGAAGGAATTGGAACAACTGGAAAATAATTTTGAGGAAGAATAATCTAGTACACCTCCTGGAAAAGTTATGATACATAATAATTATGAACCTTACCCATGTTCAAGTTTGACAATCGAAGGGGAATCAATCTTAAATATTTCCCATAGTAAAAAATCTCTGCTAGGTAGGGTATTGGAACTACCCATGCATTCTAATAAGAGTGTAGTCCCAGTTGTGAATGAAAAAATACCCATGGTTTTGAATAAAAATCCTATAGAGCCTTAGTGTTTTGAGGTCTCATACCCAATAAGCTATGTCTCAAGTCTTGAGGGGGTGGACTGCAACCTTGGATAAAAGGAAATAAATTGTTAAGATACAAACTAAGGCCTGAGAAAGAATCTATTCATAATGAGGACTTGGGAATTGAAGGGGGCTTGGATTTATGCCCTATTTATATTTTGATAGCAAGCAAAAAAACCTATCTATCTTTGTCCCAAAAAAGAGTTAAAAAATAAGTAACGTTAGGCAAACAAATGACCATAAATGGGGCCTTAGAGAAACAAACACCTTAGATAAGGTGAACAAATTATTATTCATTCTTTGAATGTGAGAGGGGTAGGGGGTTTCCATAAGAATATAGCCTTAAAAATATTTTTACTGAATATAACCTAGATATACACTGATTCGAGATACCATGTGTGAAGGGATCAATACAGTAGTGTCAGTTTTGTATTCTTGTTTGAAACACTAGTCTCTTTGCTCATTAGATTAAAATGGGAGATTAGGGGGTATAATAACAGGGTGGAAATATTCTTTAGAACTTATTACCTCATCGTTTTTAAATTGAGGTATACAAACATAATTTAAGTCCAAGGAGTTGGGGAAAGTTATTAACATCATCAATATTTCTGGCCCATATGGACAAAAGAAATCCTTATGGGACAATTTCAAAATTCAATGCCCGACTAGAAATGATAATGTGATCTTTGGGGGGTGATTCAAACTTAACAATCAAGGCAAGGGAAGTGTGGGGGAGAAATGCAATACACAATCCTTTTGTTGATTATTTTTCCCAATTGTTCAAGGAAATGGGACCATGTGATGTGGAACCCATTCAACTAGTCCTTAAATGGAGGAAATCCATAAGTGGAATGGAAGGGGTTTGAAAGAGATCATACATGTTATGGTACAAAATAAAATTTTGGTGTAGACATATGGTTGAAATGCTGGGTTAGGGAAGGTGGATATTCATATCATCGTCCTGATATATTCCATATAGAAAAAGTAAACCAAAAACCTCTAGGTCCTTTCAAATTCAATCATACATCGTTGGAGGAAGAAGGCTTTAGATACATGGTTATACATAATTGGAGGAACTATGACCCTAATACATGAGAGTAAAGGTAGGGAAAACGAACAAAGAATAAATACAAGGAAGCTCAAAAAGAGCTAATTGAAACCAATGAACAATTTAGGCTACTATTTGAGAATAATGAAAGGAGATTCTTTAGAGAGGAAGAAAGTGTAAAATTAAGATATTATGAGTCAAAAGGAAACTCTAAGAGTAAGAAAAGGTAGAGTGGAGACTGGAAAAGAGCCATATTGTTGACAAAAGGTGATGGAAATACTAGTTTTTTTTCTAAAGTTGTGACAAACATAAGATGAACATAAATACAATTTGGGAGATATGGAAGCAAGAGGTCTCTTTGGTTAGAAATCATATAGAAATTGTAAAAGAAGGTATATAACACTTCAAAAGTTACCTCTTCTTTCCAAGGTTCATAGAGGACCAACAAAATGAGGAATTATAAGTAGAGGTATCAAAAGAGGAACTGGAAGAATTCCTTCACTCCTTTAAAAATGAAAAGAGTCATGGGTCAAATGGATGGACAATTGAATTTTTTTTGGGTTACTATGACTTTTTAAAGGAAGAAATGCTAAGGGTAACAGAGGAGTGTAGAATTTCTAGAAAGGTTATGAGAGCCTTAAATGAAGCTTTGATCGCTTTGATTCCAAAAAAGAATGATCCAGATATATTTGATGATTATAGGCCAATATCACTATGCACTTATATATATAAAATCATAAACTAATTTTTTGGCTAATAGACTTAAACAATATTTTTTAAGGGTCTATCTTAAAAGTGCAGTTTTGCTTTCTTTTCAATAGGTAAATTCATGATGCTATGGGAACAATGCAATAATGTTTGCATTTGATAAAAGGTTAAAAATATTTCATCCTTGGTAATGAAAATAAACATGGTTAAGGCCTATGACAAAGCTAGTTAGCTATACCTAAGGTTGGTGTCGATTTAAATTGGTATGAGCATCCAAGTAGTAAACTAGAGAATGGTTTATATTTCTTCAAAATAAATTACAGTTATAATAAATGGTGCTCAATGCTCCCATTCTTATTCTTGTTGGTTGCTGAGGGTTTGAGTAAAATGATCACTACATAAAAAATGAAGGGTGCTTTTAAGGGTATCAAGCTAGCGAGTTCACTCTCCTTATCTCATATTTTATTTGGCATTGGTGCTATGTTGTTTGGATTGGGAACAATAAATTAAACAAATAAGTACCAATAAATTCATGATTTGTATTGCAAATCAACATGGATGGAAGTGAATGCTCACAAGTAATCAATTTGTTTTAAAGTTTTGGAGGGAAATTTTGAAAGGTAGTTTTCTCAAATACTACCCTGCTCTCATGTACCTTTTGATAATGGTATTAAATATTTTGGTTTTATCTAAAACCTAATGATTACGAACTCATAGAATGGTATTGGATTTATAAGAAAATAGAAGGGTATCAAATTGGTTGTAGATGGATTTCTAGAGGGAAATCTCAACCTTGGTTAATTTGTCTTGGAGGGGATCCTTATTTATTGATTTTCATTAGCATACATCCCTAAAGTATTATTGGAAAATATTAGAATAAAGTTTTTTAGTTATCCATGGATTGTTAAAAGAGACAAGGAAGGGATACGCTTGGTCAAATGGAGAAAGCTTGCAAAGCTAAAAGAAGCTGAAGGGTGGGGCTTAAGCAACATCCATATATTCATCTAAGCATTGATAATTAAAATACCATGGAGAATAATGCAACATGAATGACTATGGGTAAAAAGTGATTGTAGTGAAATACATAGATCCAGGGTATATAGAGGATTAGATTAGAAGGTAAGTGAACTGAAGTCATATGGTGGAGCATCAATAATCTAGAAGCTTTGGTGAAATCCTTTCCATTGCTAGGAAAATGGTTGGTTTGGAAAGTTGGAAAATGAAATAGAGTGAGAATTGGGGTGGACCCATGGATGGGTTATTCATGATAATTTAGGTTGTCATAGACTTAAAAAACGCTCTTTAATAATTTGGGAATGTATCATTTAGCAGATGCAATAGATCCAAAATATAGTACTATTAGGGACTAAGGTTAGCAATAATGCTTTACAATTGGAAATCCATGGACATATAGAAGGAGAATGGCATCAATTCATGTTTATTTTAAAATACAATGTTATTAGACTCACAGATGATGAGTATGAACAAATTTGGTCTTAGAACAAAGCTAAAGAAACTATAAAACAAATTTAGGTTATGAGGCAAGATAGAGGAATACATATAAGGTGATAATAAATGGTAGTGGAAAACTATATGGAAGATGAATGCTCCATTAAAACTAGGATTTTTCTCTGGTTGGCTTTAACAGATAAAATACTTGGGGTGATTGTTTGAAGAGATCATAGCGGGGTCTAGGTATGTGTATAATGAATGACGAATCTATAGACTATTTATTACTTCATTGTCCCTTTGCAAGAGAAGTATGGAGTGAGGCGTTGGAGTTTGAAAATGTCAAAGGAAAATCATAAGGGGATTCAATTTCAACATGCTTTGAGGGATCGTACAAGAATAGATTAGTAGGAAATCAACTTAGTGGTTTAGGCAATATGGCTTGCAAGAAATCAAATGATGTTTAAAGTTAAGAAAATTCTTCCAATTCAAGTTTGTCATCAAGTTAGATTTGCCTATGGAGGAAATTGGAAACTTACAAAGCCACTAAAGGCTCTTCATTTATTTTAAATATGATTCTGGGCAAGGGATTAATGCCAAGGCTGACTTTTATGGTTTATGGTTGTTCTTCAAAATTGCATAAAAGGAATTCCAAATATCTAGGTTCGGAGTAATTCCAAACTCATTATAAACTATGCGGAGGGGAAGAATAAGATAGAAAACCTAATGCTAAACTCACTTATAGATAGAGTTGTTGACACAAAGAACATGTTTACAAATTTTCCTCCATTAATTTTTATAAAGAATTTAATAAGAAGGAAAATAGGCTCTCAAAAGAAGCCTTATTTCCATAGGAGGGTATGCCTTATGAGGTAGAAACAAATGAGGAAATGACTCTTCCATAAAAGATCAGGGCTTTAAGGTCTTTATGTTGATGCTTAGCATATTTGAGGATGAAAATTCTATTCATATTGAAATAGTAAATTTTATCTCCAACTAGTCTCTTGGTTAGCTCTAATTTTGCTATATTTTCTTTGAGAAAAAGGTGTAGCATTTTTAAGTCAAGTACTCTTGCATGGTTGTAATATCATAAATATGTTATCTTAAACATCAATAGACACTTTTTTATTTATATTTTGATTTCTTCTTGGGATATACATGTGAAAGAGACCTAAAGAGAGTTCATTAATTAAATGTATTATTTTTATAAAGAAAAAATGTTGAACATTATTATTTAACTTGTAAACGACATATGTTAGACAATTTATTCTACATAAACATTGATGTTTTCCTATACAAAACCACTTGTCCAAAATATTTAAAATAGACAAAAACATAAAATTTTAACACTAAAACAAACTTAACTCTTAAATTAAAAAAAATACCACTATAAAATCAACCTAATTTATTTATTTGTTATTATCACTTCCTACATGCATAGCATCGATAAATAAACACTAAAAAGGCATTTGAAATACCAATTACCATTTAAAAGCATGAGTGTGAGCTTTTTTTCCATAACTAATTAAATCCACAAAGTTACAAAGTTCTAAAATTCATTTAGGTTAGTCTCTCTTTTTTTTCTTAAATGACATTTTTTTTTGCGGATGAATGTCTTTGGATTACATTATATAAATGTAATAAATAAAGTTATGATTTGTTGGTTTAAAGGTTTATTAATTGCGTGGCAAAATTTTTGAAGGTTAAGTAATAACTAATAAGGTGAAGTAATAGTTAAATTTAAGTTTAAGATCACGAACAAACCAAACACCAAATTGATATATGAGACCCCTTTGTCACCAAATTGATATATGAGACCCCTTTGTTTGTGGGATAAGGGATCTTCTCTACACATTGATTTTGCTATTAAAGTATATGGAGGTGTACATTCCCTACTCCTTTGGATTTGAACCTTTAATCTCTTAGGAGGAAACACATTCTTAACCATTAAACACATGTTTCGTAATAATTTAAAAAGATTTATATATTAATACTAGGCCATAAGTTTTTGACAAATTTATCAAAATATATATCTTTAAATCATAATTTCTTATTATGTCCTCGACATTTAGTTTTTGGTTGGGGACATTATTTCGAGTGTGACAAATGGTTGGTCGTCATATCACAAAGGCTATGAAAAGGTTTTTATTTGTTTGTATTTTTTGTCTTATTTTTGAAACTATTTTTTTGTGGTCGTGGTTTAGTCCGTTCGTGGTGATGTTGGCCGGGGGCTGTGTTCCCCAGGCCTCGACGACGGTATGTCATCAGTTGGTTTGAATGGGGTTGGCGATGGGGTTTAATGCATTGGACGGGAGGAATGGGTGAGGTTTAATGCAGTGGTATGGTCGAGGTGAGGTTTAATGCGATGGTGTGGTCGAGGTTTAATGTGGTGGTATGGTCGAGGTGGGCAGAATAGGTGAGGTTTAATGCGGTTTCACTACGAGTTTGTCTTCATTTCTATTGCGGGGGTTGGAGCACGGTCTCCGTTCTCGTCCATTCGCACTTGATGCGTCCTCATGGATTGTTCTGGTTCTTCCCTCCTGTGCAGTGATGGCATGCTCTTTTGCGTCGGGTATGGGGGTCTTTGGTTTGAGGGTTTTGGAGACTGTCCTATCTCCGTGCGGTTCCTTGCTCCTAGATATTGCCATATGTGGGTGCGACCGAATGTTGTTGTTCATTGGTTCTCTTTGTTTGTTCTTCTGCTGTCATTTTTGCTGGATGTGTTTTGAGGAGGTCGCCTATTGTTCATTCTCATTCTCTGTGGTGTGGCTTGCTTCTGTGTTTGGGGTGCTGGTGCCTTTTTTCTNNAACCACTTGTCCAAAATATTTAAAATAGACAAAACATAAAATTTTAACACTAAAACAAACTTAACTCTTAAATTAAAAAAATACCACTATAAAATCAACCTAATTTATTTATTTGTTAGCATTGATGTTTTCCTACATGCATAGCATCGATAAAATAAACACTAAAAAGGCATTTGAAATACCAATTACCATTTAAAAGCATGAGTGTGATCTTTTTTTCCATAACTAATTAAATCTACAAAGTTACAAAGTTCTGAAATTCATTTAGGTTAGTCTCTCTCCTTTTTTTTCTTAAATGACATTTTTTTACGGATGAATGTCTTTGGATTACATTATATAAATGTAATAAATAAAGTTATGATTTGTTGGTTT
>NWUY0300019705.1:50636-65423 GCA_004151065.3 Larix sibirica | reverse complement strand
AAAATCTAGTCCTTTTTGCTTGTCTCCAAGCTAGTGTGCCTACTCACTACCTTAGGTACATTAAAATCATCATTAAAGAAACCTCCCTCATCGGGCCATTGATTATATAATGGAGCATCATGTGGAGCTCCCAGGACCCATACAAAGTGATCCATTTATTTAGAATGATGCTTTCAGTTAACTAGCATCTATTTCTCACATCGTTGAAATTCTCCCATTCTAGGGAATTTCCATGCATATCGTTTGGGAAGGAGGATATCTTAGTTAACCATCTAGACCAAGATAGACATATATTCTCCATATAATTAAAAACATGAATCAACCATTCACTAGGATCTTCATAAACATTCTCAAGTTATAAGCAAAAGTGTAGTATTCATAGTCTTTGGTTTCCAATTCCACATATTAAATATATAAACATGGATCTTTGTTAGAAAATAATTATTTTACTTAATTTACTACCATGTAAGGATATTGAAGGCTAAACTTTCAAACTTGTTTTTTGGATCATTTTCACCAAAGCCAAATATACATACAAATCAGATTTTGTTGGAGAATTTCTCTCCACAAGGCCCCACAATACTTGGATAACCAGTCCATCCACACCAAAATCACACTTGCAACGCATGAAATTCAGAGACGACGAATGAAATTCACACTTGCAACGCATTCCACAACATATTTTCGTCGAAAACACATCGTCGCAATTATGACCTACCTTTGCTACAGTGGTCAGTTCGACACTTAGTGACATCCTTTGGCCAAGCTAACTAGTCCAAAATCTCATCACAACTGTGACGGAATTCCATTGTAACTCCTTTCAAACCCCATCAAAACATCATTGAAACTTTGGTCTCCTTCCGTCACAACTATGACCTTCTTTCATCACAAGTCCAGTGAAATCCCATTGAAACTTCGTCAAAATGCCAACCCATTTCTGTCGCAACACCATTGAAACTGTCCTTCGAAATTCCATTGCAAGTGCGTCAGTCTAAAAATGAGGATTCCCCTCCATGTTTTCGATGAAGTGGTCTCCTTTCGCTACAACTATGGAAAAAATGTCCATCGAAACTCTGTCTCAAGTGCATCAGACTAATGACAAGGATTCCCTTCGACAGTTCCAACGAACTGGTTATATCACCAATAGTCTGGTGATGTCCATGGTGACTATATTCTGATGCCTATCCGTCATAAGATCGACGACATCCATCGTAGTATCGACGACCGTCCCATATTATTGACGATGGTCTGTCAGAACTACGATGACTTTATGTCGATTTTACAAAAAAATATGTTATTTTTTACAATGGTTCACCAAACATCTCATTAAAGGTATGTCCTTGGAATATTGTATCAACTAAAACACTTTATCTACATAGTTTCTTTATCATTGATTGGATCTCCTTTGAATGATTTGGAAGTGCTCAAAGTTTTTGGATCACCAAAACTATCATTCTTTTCATGACATGGCATGGTCAACCATTTCCATTTCATCCTCATGGAGATGCTCAATGTAAGCTACAATTGAAATTCCCAACATATCACTCACCTCCTTGCATAAATTTGAGCAAACTTTATGTTTCTCAATGGGGGTTCTAAAATTCCTTTAAGCACGTTTGGGTGAGAACAACTTCGAAACCTAAATATATTAGCTAACTTTCATAACAAAATCATTATGAAAAAAAAATATTTTGAAACTTAGGGAGAAACACTCAAATACCATATATTAAATCGGGATAAATATTAACAATACATCAAAATACTTACTTCAAGGACATTGGACCCTCATTGAAGAATCGACATCACCATAAGTTTGCTTCCTTACAAATCTTCTTAGAAATGTACATGGTGCATTTGGAATATTTATATCACCACAAAACATGTTTTTATGGAACATGACACTATCAAAATGTATTTTTAATACTTTTCAATACACCTAAAACAAAGGAAGATTAAAAGTTGGCTGAACTGGACTACTTATTTTTCATAGTTGTTAACATTTTTTATTTGTATATCCAGTTACAATATAAATTTTTTTTGACTTTATTGTCGGAATATGAATATGATTTTATGGTTGGAAGATGAATTTAGAATGATCAGGCAATAGACCTTCAAGCTTGTGTATACTAATAAATAAAAATATCAATTCATTTAGGCATACTGCCTTCGAACTTAATGTTGGATCTATGAAGGTTGTGTAGTTTGTAAGATGGGGAAAAGATAAGGGGATTGACAAATTGGGATGGTATACATGCAGATGGGACCAATCAAATTGTGTTGGAGATTAATTTGAATTTCTCAAATTTTGCATTGTTGTCGGTATATTGTATGTGCACGCACACTATCATTGTCTAATTGGCAGTTGGCATTCTTTAAAATTTATCCATACTATATCAAAAGCACCATGAAAACAAGGATAAAAGCTACTCCACTAAAGGCTAGAATAACAAAATGTAAATTTGATGTTTAGTGGGGCTAACATGTAGATATCCATGTCACCAACTTGAGTTGGTCCATCCATATTTAATTGATGAACATAAAAAATTTCACCTAAAATTGATGTTTCCACATCAAATTGATGCTATAATTTTATTTTTTTTACATTATGGAGAGTTGTTGGTTCCCAATTCACTGTTATATCCTTTGTCGATGTTGAGGGAGAACACAACAAGACATTAGATGCACTATCAAAACAAGTAGTATGAGTAGTGGAGGACTCTCTCTTAGTATATCTTTTTGCCAACGAGAATGACCTCCTGCTAGTAGTGATATATCACAATTCCAACAATTATATACTATAGTTTGGTTGCAAAACAATATTATCTTGTAAAAATGAGAGGAGTCAAATGTATTAATACCTAGACAACAAATGGTTTTACTAATTTTATCAATGTTTTTATTGTGATATAAGATGCATGCTTTTCAAAACGAGGAAAAAAAGCATTAAAATAATTTGGAGCATTTGAAATTTATAATAATGTCCTCTGAAGACAAAAACATGGAAAAATACTAAAAAATAAGCCAAAGTTTTTAGCCAAGTAAAAAAGGGTATAAGAAACATTCCCTAAAAGGGAAAATTAGTAAAAAAACATAGCATAAAATAACATGAAAGATAAAAGTGGGTTATACCAATTAGGTAGATCCGAGAAAGTGAAAAAGATCCAACAAAGAAACATAAACTAAGAATAAAGTGTGGTTTCCTCTATGGGGGGAGGGAGGTAGCCTCACTCATCATTCAAATTAATAATGCAAATGTAAACACCAAGTGCCTACTGAATAATGTCCCTTGGTAGGTGCCTTGGATTGATAAGGCAGTGGAGAGTAATATTAGACGTCCTCAAAATTCCCCTATTGGTGGTTGAGGTAGACATTGAAGATGGAGGACAAGCACTCCTTAAATCCAAGGCCAAAGAACTCCTAGTGGTAGGGAGAAAGCTAGTAATGCATTTTTTAGAAGGTTTTAGCATGTATACAATATCACCAACGCTAAGGAAGAGAGCATCTTGGAGATAAGATTTTTGTTATGCTCATCATGTATCATAACCAGGAATTTCTTGCTAAGTGATCATGACTGGGGGGATCTATTCTTCCAAATTCATCAAGGAATTTCACTTGACCCCATCAAAATGAAATGACTCCTTAAAGAGGAAAATCAACCCACAAGGGGAAATCATATCACAAGTGCGAATAAAGCTTGGGTGGAGAGGATAACAACCCCTTTATTTAGAAACCTAGGATAGACCCCATTAACTCCACTCCACAATAAAAACATTCTATTTTCAAAAATTCTAATTACATGAAAAGAGTAAAATTGCTTGTAAACCGTTATTTCCTCCAAATAAAAAACATCTTCTTACATGCATGGTAAGAGTCTAGAGGTAGTTGTTAGATTTTTTCCCTCCATGAATAAGTTATGCTTCCCTAGTGGTAGCATAAAGATTTTTATCTTTGAGAATGCATATTTCCAATGTGTCATAATGTGTATGTAGGTTTTTAATGGATTTCACTATGATATTATTTAGAAATCCCAATGTTTCAAGTGGACACTCCACTCATCATAAACAAAAATATATAAGGAAGAATTAGAAAACCATTATTCCTGAAAGGAGAATAAATAATAAAGGTCAAAGGAAAAAATAGATGTTGGGTAAAAAAAATTAAATGTCCAAAGAAAGCCAAAGGATTAATATGAAGGAATTAGTAGTTGGGAAATAAATTAAAGGAAAATAAATCATAAAGATCAATCAAACATATATTAAAATAAGAGTGCTAGAATAAATTAATAGAATTAATGAGATAAAAGAACAAATAACTAATAGATAGAAACAATGAAATTATAAAATAAATTAATTTGATGAAGAACACAATAAAACCATGAAAAAATAAAAACAAGAAAGGAGGGAACCCAAAGTAGACCAATTAGCTCTAATATAAAGGAAAGCTGTAAGAAACTGAAAACAAGAAAGAATGGAATCCAAAGAGGAAAAATAAGTTCAAATAAGGAAAAGAAGCTAAGCACAAAGATGGTTGATTCTGGGTAGCCTAGCGAGATTGGACAAGGTTAAAACTTGAAACCCCATATTCATGGTTAATGTTATTTGGTTTCTTTTCAATTTCAATGGCTTCTCTTATCAACCTAAAAGAGTAGTCCTGTGTTTTTTCCAGAATCTTGATTTGCTAAAAATGAATGTGATGCGATGCTTAATATTAAAGGAATGTTTAGCGATTGCAGATTTTCCTGTACAACTATGGAGGGTATCAACAAGGTTTTCTAATAGCATGATCTTAATGGAAAGGCTTATTTGACTCATGTAGGATAGAAAACGACGAGACGGTCATATTTATCTTTCACATTTTTAAACACGTTTTAGTGTTATAGATATCTTGAAGATCAATTTAATTTTGTAGAAATCATTTTTGCAATTTTTTCGGTGACCGATTTGATATAAAGAAGGGAATCTCGGGTTATAGGGACTTGGGTTATAGAAGGATCTTGTTTTTTTGTGGATGGGTAGACTTTCAAAATCCTTAAGCATAATTCTTCGCATCAATATTCGTAAACTATAGAGTATAAAATTGATACTATCGATTGAAAATTACGTTGAGATAATTCTCTACATCAACATTTTTAAAATAAAGTACATGAAGATGATAATCCTATAAAAACAACATCAAAAGATACAAATGCACTTCAACCACATACATTTCCATGTTAACTTGTTTTTTAAGATGATCAAACACAAGCACTAAATCTTCTCTCCTAGCTTCAATAACACAAATTTGAAACTTTTCAATTTCCACTTCCCCTTCTTGTCCACCTTTGACATTACGCACCTCTTCTAAAGTATCTAACATGGTCACGTGAAAATATATATGGACATGAAAACAATGCAATAAGATGACGATGATATTTGCAATGGAATGTCATTATCATTTTACGATGCAACAAAAACAAATTCAAAAATATATCATATTGAAACCTTGGGTTTGGTCCATATTGCAGGCTTTTCTTTATGCATATGCACTTCATCATTGGAAAGGTACCAACGATCATCATTCCCTTTTCCAACTATTCATTATCACAATAATGGGAAATAATTTCTCCACCTCCATAGCTTTCCAAAGCAGTGGTCTTTTCCTTTTGAACTCTCTTTCCACCCAATTTAATTTTTGACCAAGGTCCTATTTCTGGAGTGGCTCAACAATGCCACTTGAGTCCTCTGCTTGACTTGCTCCACAAGAACTCGCACCAATTTCAGGATTATTCCTGGAATGCAATGCATCTGTTGCATAATATGGGCACAAAGCATACCGTATAACATGACCAGAAGAACAGAACACCCACAGCTGATTCCTTATGTCAGAATACCCAAGCGGTGACTGGAAACTCCGACCTCCACCATTATGGAAAACAGCAGCGACAGCACCAGAAGATATATTTGATCTACCAGTTGCAGCAGCTGCAGCACCACTGATAGTACTACACCAGCCATCATTACCATTCTTTATCTTGTGGACATCAGAAAGGATAATAGGAGGTGGGGCTGGAAATTGTGGATCATACTTTAACAACCCTGAGCTTGACCCCCAATAACGTGTAGAGCCTTGTGCCATAGAAGATCCCATACTACTATTCATTAGGACAGCTTCATGAGAACGACAACCTACTACACCACCAAAGGGTGATATTGCAAACAAATGGCTTGTTCCCCTAGATGAGCTTATAGCAATCCAACGACTATCATCACTAAAACTGATGTCCTGTATGACCTGTTCAGAACTCTAAATTTAATCAGTAACTGTTTCACAAGTAAGACTATCCAAGTAGCTGGAAGTAAAATAACATTAACATAGAAAGATAAACATAAGAATTTACCGCATTTGTGAGCCCACGGTGCAGCTTGTACAAATGTACATGTGATGAATTTACATTAAAAATGGTAGAGCTCGAGCTGTTCCCTAAGGGAGACGGCATAATGCGAAACACATTGAGGTTATTCCCATTAACAGATGCAGTAACCAAAAGAGTGCCACTTGGATCAAAGCACAATGCAGAAATATTACTTTTGTGTGCTCTAAATTGAGCAATAACTGCTTTGCTAACGTAATCCTTCACAATTACCTGCAAAATAAACTTATCAAATAAGATATTCCCAATTTGTGCCGCAAAGTGCTACACACATGTATTGCATAGCTGTGCTGAAGAATAAATAAAAACTGGGTAGGTGTGATCAAAAAATGAATTCCCTTGATCAATCATTGGCACACTCCTCCATAAATTTGAAAGGGGAAAGAAATTCAAATCAAAGATGGAAGGTGTAATGTAAAACATTTTTCTTCCAGGCCATATGGTCATATATTGCATATTTCAACAAGTTCTTTCTTTTAAGGTAAATGAAAATTCTGAGCAACTACATACCGTTCCTGCATGCTCAGGGTCATATGCATGTCCTACTGAAGCATTGGTATTGTTTTTCCAAAGTGGACTTCCTGATCCAGGAGAACTACCACCATCAATGAGAAGCTCTGAGCAATACTTTGTCAAAGTTTTGTACCCCATGTCTCCAAGGGTAACAATCCCAGCTGCAAGTTGCTTGCTGGATTCTTTTGCATAATGTGCAACAAAATTCCCATTCAGAGGTGATGTTGACAAGCTAAGACTTTGTGGGCTTGCACGACCATTGTTTGAAACCAAAGCATGGTTTGCTGCATATGCTAACCACCTTGGACCAACATCCATTGGACCATAGCCTATATTTGCACATCCTGGTCCTTGCACTCCTTGAGGAATAGGATACGTCAGCACACTAAAAGAATTCGCAAGAGTCGCTGCATCAAAACAGCATNTTAGGGAAAACTCAATGTGGAGGGTTGGGGAATGGGGTGCATCACCTAGGAAGCAACTTAATGTACCAATAACTTGCACAAGCATGAACTCTCATAGCTTTAATCACATTATGACACCATTATACAAAAATTAATCAAACTCCTTATTCCTCATTTATATTTATGCCTATGCCTTTGCAAAGTTTAAAATGCAAAATATAATATTCATTAAAATAAGCCATGAATATACTACCACATATGTCAAACATCAACCATAACACAAACTGTCCAAATAATATGTTTTATCATGTTTGTTTAAATAAACACAATCACCCAATGGGGTTGGATCCACTGGTGAGGAATGGGGAGTTTTTCACTAGTAATCAAGGTTCAGTTTCCATGAGGACATCCAACCCCTCATATTGTCATGGGGGTAGCCAAAGGTGGTGGTTGAACATGTGAGGCTTGCATTGCACTCCCATGCACGCATAAGTGGACCAAATCCCACCCTCTTGTCATCCTTAAGACCAAACACAAATCGTTATGGCTACGAATTTTTCCCAAATGGATTGGATCCATCTGAGAGGAATGCAAATTTTTTCATTAGTGACTAAGATTCAATTCCCATGAAGGCATCCGACTCCTAAAGTTTCCATGGGGGTACTTAGAGGTAGTGGTCAAATGTGTGAGTTTTTCATTGCCCTCCCTGCACATACATAAGTGGATCAAAGCCCACCTTCTTGTCATCCTAAAGACCATGCACTAATCATTACGACTACATTTTTGAAGGGATGGTAGGCACGACGGGGGTGGGGGGGGATCATTTTTTGATCCTAAAGGAACTCTTGAAATCAACTACACTTGGGGCCTTGGTGTTGCAACCAACAATCAAGTAGAGGCCTAAGCATTGGTTCAAGGCCTCGAAGGTATGGAATATATTAGGGTAAATTCTCTATTGGTTTTGGAGGACTCAATAATAATAATAAAGCTCATGAACAAATAACATATTTCAATGGAAAATTCTCTATCTGAACTAATATCTAAGATCAAAGCCAAAGCCTCCCAGATTGAAATATATGGTTCTACCATGTTCTGAGAACTCAATAGAAATACAATTGTTCAAGCCAATCGAGCAACTCAACTCACATGAGGTTATTTGGAAAAAAATGGGGAGGTTTCATTTCTCCCAAGCCCCTAAACTTTATCAATGAAATCCACCATATTTAACAATTTATTACTCCATGCATAACAATGGACACGTTGCAAAGCATTTATGGTTGAGGATCATGGCAAGTCCAAGGCATTAAAGGAGCCTGCTAGGCATAGAGTGGCATCCCACATGCCATCCCATTCCAAGTCCTATCAATTTGAATGTGTTTTTTTTAGGGTTGCAGGTGGGATAATTGCGCTATGAGCCTTTTCTAGCTCTCATTATTCCCCTTTGAGTATTGTTTGGTCATCTAAGTTCGTTGTGCACAAGAATGTTTCAAGGCTCTTTGCTAGGTCATTCTCTCCTCGACTTAGTGCATTGGAGGTTTGTTCCTTTGCCACAAGGTTAATTTGCATTTGGAAAGTACATTGTGATTATCAGTGGTCTGGTTGAAGTTTGAGTGCCAAGATCCTTGGTTATGCTCAAGATTGTGTTTTTATGTTTCTAAAGGCCAAACACTTGAGTCTATTTTCCTGTCATGTTGGGAGACCTTTGTTTGTTTAAGAAAATTGGGAATTTAATGCCATTTGTGCTTCCTTGTGCTCGATTAAATTCATAAGGGTGCACTAGGCCTAGTTTAGTTTTCTTCATATTTGCTATATTTGTCCTCTGTTGGATTTGGTTGCGGTAGTCATCCCATATTCAATGATTAGATAGTTGAAGCCTTGACATATCTGGCTGATTCTATTTGGGTGGAACTCTATAGATTTGGGTTATATTTAGAGGTTTGAAGTTCCTTTATGTTACTCCTTTCATGGTTTATCTATAGGAAGGGAGAATTGGATTAGCCTACCCTATATTTGTTTAATTCCTTTTGTCTGACCATTTGGAATCTCTTTGCATTCCAAAGATATGGATTGCCCAGAGTGCCATGGGAAATGCGAGCGAGCCATAGATGCCATTCAAAGGATTCTTTGCCATCAAGAAGAGTATATCATTGAGAATATAACCTCAATCCTATCACTAACAAATAAAATGCACAACGATGAAGATCAATACAATTCACAATGTTTTGAGGCAATGGACATTTGAACGCAACAAAGGAGGTAGTTAGAAGAACTGGAGGCCAGGTGTTTTTCTCTCAAAAATACCATTGACAACATCCTCAAACGCTCTCAATCAATAGACTCGAAGCATTGAATCTCTTTAGGCTCAATTCCAAGGGATACCAAAGAAGAAGATATAGTTTACTAATGGTTTGAAGACATGGAGTTGGTGAATCCAAAACTACAACAGGAAAATGGTGAACCGGAAGAAGCACATAGCAAGCATATCTTTCAATAATTTAATTATTATATTATGTAAATCAACACTTATTTTAGATGTCTTTTATTAACTCGACAATTTCAATAGTATCAAGAAATTTGTAGAAGAATATTAGACAATTTTTGAAAACTTTTTGTATAATGGGAACACTAGTGCTCATTTCCAAAATGAGACTACATTTTATATTACTTTGTTGACAATTCACATGCATTCTTTTTAATACAAAATCCTTACTTGTTCTTGTTGAATAAAAATAAAAATAAATAAACACATACTCCTAAAGATGTTGAAACATGATCCCGAGAGAGCATGGTTATATACCCAATTATCCCAAAAACTTAAAGTAACCCATGCTAAACAATGTTGTCTATGAGTGAATGATACCAAGCCTAAGTATATCATAAAAGATAGTAATGTGAACTTCAAAATGTAAATAATCCATATCTAACCATGTGACAAAAATAAGCATGATTATCACTATTCCAACAATGAACTTTAAATACACAAAACATATAAGTGACATACATGACCTTGGTGAGGTGGGTCCTAAGCGAGAAGATGAGGAGGGTCAATTGTTACAAGGAATGTGTCGCAAGTGAGCAAACACCTTGGGATGCTAATCAACAAAAGGTATTTTGATCCTCATCTTCCCTTGAAATAGAGGGACTACATGTGGCAAAGAGCGAGAATGAGTAGAGTTGTGTTTACATGAATCTTGGTAGGTGAATATTGTACAGTACGTAAATAATTAACATTGGGTTTTACAAGAAGGCCTCTAGTGGGGCCTTAAGGAGGCAAGGGTGGATACATTTCATTTATATTTTGTTTTTCTTTTGTTGGTCTTACATTGGGAGCAATAATTTTAGACATGGGTGGTGGTAGCACATCATCTTTTCATGGGGGGGAGTGATATTGGAATAAAATTGTTATGCATCATATGACTTCTTCCCAATATCCTTTTGCGGAGGAGTGAGGTGATTTGAGTTTTCCTAATCATCCTTCCCAACAAAAGGAGGTGTTGGATTAGTAGTTGAAGTGTTATTGGTAGAGGGGGCAACATGATGTATCTTAGAAATATTTAGGTGAGGGAGGAAGTTGGCTAGAAAAGGAAATAGGGGTCATTGCATATTATAGTAACCCCCTCATTATAAGTGACCTATTTGTGCTAGTTGTTCAATCTCACCAAAATCAACATCGAGGTTGTTGGAAAACTGTATTTTCTTCCTCCATCTACCGATGTTATCTTCCCTATATCCATGACCTCTTCTTGGGCCACGAGATCCTCTACCTCAAAAAATCATCTATTAAAAACAACATGTAAGCATATGATCAACGTATCAACCATATCACTCGTTTTTCATCACAAGTTAAACATAAACAAAGCATGAGTCGAATCATGTGAGAAATACAAGTGAAATACATCTAAATTGCTACGACTCATAATCGTATTAAATGAATGTTGGAAAAGGGTTAACAAAAGAGATGAAAATGAGGAAAGGGTGAGAGATCTTGTTGGCATGGACATTTTTTATTTTGTTTGCTAGTTTGTCTGTCACTTGCAGGGCTAGCATGTGGTCTAAGAAATCACGATCCAGGGAGTGTTAAGTTGTCAAAATCACCTGGGGATCGCACTAGGCCTGGGCCACACTAACCCTTAATATGGATTTATTTTTTAGTGTTTACTCCCAACTACCTTGTGGAGTTTGAATTTGGGTCTCCGAGCAAGACAAGGCCTGTTGAAACCAACCTTGCTAGCAGGATTTGACTTGCTGGAAAGGACATTATTTTGCATTAATTGGCATAAAATTTTTATTGCGTTTACGCAATAAATTAATGAAGTAGACATTGTTGCAACATCAAATGTAAGCAATTATTTTTTTTTCAATAAAGAGAAAAAGGTAACTTGATATTTCATTATGAAATCAATGTTACAAAATATCACATTTATATGACTGCTCAAAATAAACTATGCTATACAACAACTATATCCCTTGATAGATCATCAACTGGAACTAAACCATATGACAGTAGCTCAAATAGAGGTCCAACCCCATACAAAAATATATACAAAATTTTGTTTCCCAACACATAATACCAGAGCTAAAATAGAAAATTAGACCCTGAGTCAATGAGTTGCTCCTTAATGTACTCCTCAAAGATATCCTAGTTCTGGTAGGTGGGTGGATAAAGCAAGGGATGAAGTGATCGCCGTACTCTACTGATATTCCATCTTGGGTTAAGAAGAGGTTGGACATAACTCCATCCCATCATCCTAGGGTTAGGGAGGAAGAGATAAGGCAAGCAGTTGACGCAACGCCCTCAGCATCAGTGTGGGTTGTAGAGATAGAATCAAGCCCATGCATGCACTCACTTTGCTTTTGTCGTGTGCTGCCTTGTCACAGTTGGTTCTAACTAATTAGTGCAACTTGGAGTTCAAGCTAAACCTGTGGTGAAAGCCTATTCAAACTTGCTGCTATGGGGCCTATTGGACCTGGGACTATGGAGGCTCGCTCCTCCTTAGACCTAGATCTAGAGTTGATGCCAGAGACAGTACCATCAATATAATATGGCCATCCATTGACCCAACCACTTCCTTAGATAACAGATCAACACTCTGGTTTAACTCCCTGTAGATGTGAACAAAGGATATATCATCAAATTCTTGTATCAATCTCTAGGCCTTTGTATCCAATGACCCAAATGAATGGCTTTTAGAGAACTGTTTCCTGATGCCCAGCCAATAACCACACGAGAGTCGCCAAATATTTTAATATGCCCCTCTTCAATGCCATCCGCATCAATCCCCATAGTGCCAGGAATTCAACCTTAGTATTGCTTCCTTCCCCTGCACCCACCCTTAAAATTAATTTATGATATTTTTTGATAAAAAGTATCATGCCAACACCACAAATGCCACCCTTATTTGCCCCATCGAAGAAACCAAAAGATGTATCAATATTAGGTTCAGGGAATTTTAAAATCCTCTTCTTTGGTTCTTTAGTAATGATAGGATATTCTTTCAAGGGTGCAAACACTTTATAGCAGATGCTAAAAACTGAAGGTTTTTTATCCTAAAAAATGCATCGATTCCTGCATTTCCAAACTTCCCAAATCATAAAAAGGGGAAGAGTTTGAAACTTTGACTTGGAAGTAAACCATTTAAGCGTACAATCCTGGAAAGATACGTCATACCATACATCAAAGTGAGATAGCATCCTTTGAAGTTCAATCCAAACAGCTCGAAGAAAATGACAGTGAACAAATAGATGGGTAATACATTCATCCTCTTTTCTACAAAGAATACATATTCCTAGCCGATGGAAGCTTCTCTTAAGTAGGTTGTGCCAAGTAAGGATCTCTTCTTCTAGACAAATCCATATGAAGCACTTAACTTTAGTTGGAATGTTCCAATTCCAAATTTTGTTGTGCCACGATTTTGAAGTAGGAACTTCAAAATCTTACATAATTGTTGCATAAACCATTTTAACAGTTGACACCCCATTTGCATCATGCCAGTCCCAAACAAGCACATCCCTGTCATTAGATAGAAAAATACCTGCATCCTACAACACCTTCACATAATCATTCAATTATGGAGCAACATCTTCAGAAAGACCCAGATCTTCAGCATATTGCCAATATGGCAGCGTATCATTACCCTCGGGTTTGCAAACATCCGCCAAAACCTGAATATTTTTCGCTTGAAGTTGTGCTAGAACCAACTAAAAGATTTATATTTCTCCCCGTCCCAACAAAAGGATCAATGCCTAAAAAAATTGATTCCCCCTTCCAACCTTCCAGCTTAAGTGACGACTGATATATGGGAATGTTTTTATGAGTCCACACCACATCACAGATGCATTGCGATAATATAACACAAGTTGTCGAAGCCATAGAACAACAATTTTTTTAAGATATTTAGTTCTAATAATATTACTCCATAACGCACACCAAATATACCTCGCCACAGACCCTTTGCTCATAACGCTTGATTAAACCAATCTAGCTTCTTTATACCCCATCCACCAAGCTTCTTTGGCCAAGATAAACTTTCCCAATTTGTTAAATGAAACTTATTAATGTTTGGATTTCTCAACCAGATAAAGTGAAACATCTTTTTTCTGATTTCATTGATGATAGAAATTGGAGCCTTCATCAGTGCAAGCCAATAAACAAGAATACTCTGCAGAACGGGTTTAACAAGATTTAGCCTACCCCCGATGGACAACAACGAAACGTCCAATTGTTGATCCTCTTATCTATTTTTTGAATGAGCTAGCTCAAGTCTTCTTTTTTGTACCTATTGGGTTTAAGTTAGAAGCCGAGATACTTAAATCCAATACCCAGCTTGTCCATTTTATATGGAAATAGTCTTCAAATTTGCTTGCATCATCCTGTATCATTCACTATATAGAGAAAACTGATTTTTTAACACTAATTTCCATTCCTATGGCATTGCAAAATATTTTAAAGATATCTTTGTATTGGATCCACTCATTTATAGAACCATAACCAAAAATCAATACATCATCAACGAAAAGTACGTGAGTAATAGATAAGGAATTGGTGATCTTGATACGTTTAATTTTCAGGAATTTTTTTGCCTCACCAGTAAGTCTGCTTAGCCCCTCGATTACCAAGATAAATAGCAATGGAGACAGTGGACAACCTTACCTTAGTCCACGACAACCAGTGAAAAATGAAATTGGGGAGCCATTGATAAGAATAGAAAATGAAGTAGATGTGATGCATTACATAATCCAATTTGTGACTCCAACCGAGAGGCCAATCTGAATCAGGACGAACCTCAAATATGACCAATCTACCCTATCATATGCCTTTCTAAGATCCATCTTTAAAATGAAGGCTTGTAGGTCTTTGAATTTAATTGAATGGAGACATTCTTGTGCCACACCTACTGCATTGAGAATCTCTCTATTGAACAAGAAACCTGTAATATTCCCTTTTTAACAAACAAAGGAATT
>NWUY0300019701.1:0-12134 GCA_004151065.3 Larix sibirica | reverse complement strand
TCCAAATTATTCGGTACACAAGATGAGATGAGGGGTCATGTTTTAGAGGTAGAGTTAATGAATCTAAGACCAAGTGAGTTTGATTCCGTACAAGAATTCTTTTCAAAGTTAAGATCTATCCTCTTTTAGCTCAAGATGTGCAACATCAACAAAGAAGACACTCAAATGGTACTCTCTATCCTTTCTAAATTGGGTCTTGAATTCAACACTTTTGTTTCTTCATTTCACTCTACTAGATTAACACTTGGAGCATTCTTCACCATGCATTCTCTAGATGTGTTTGTTTCCTCTCTTATTCAATAACATGATAATATTTCTCAAATTGGCCTACAAAGGTCCTCAAATCCTCATGCACTTGTAGCAAATGAAGACAAGAAGAAAGCCACTCCGCATAAGCCCTCATACAAAGGCAAGAAGGAGCAAAAATCCAAGTTATTTTATGAAAAATAAATGAAGGAATTTCCCATATGTCCCTAGTGCAAAAAAGGACCTCACAAAGAATAAAATTGCATGTTTAAGAAATTATTTGAAGAAAATGAAGACAAAGTACACAAGCTAAGACCCCCTCTTGAAAGGGGACATGCACTCATAACAAATTAAACTTCAAAATCAGCTTCTTGGATCCTAGATTCCAAAGCTTTAAATCATATGGATTCATCCAAGGACATGTTCACCTCCTTGCAACCATCCTCTGTCCAAGAAGTACTCATGGGAGAGAATACTCTAATCAAGATATGTGGAAAAGGTGATATTTTACAAAACGATGGGCAATTTCAAGATGTTTTGCTTGTACCTTCACTATCCGAAAATCTACCTTCCATCACACACTCTAGACATGATTTAGATACATCTTCAGATTATCATACATATGATTATGATCTCATTGCTGAAAATGAGAGTATTGCAGACCCAATAATTCAGCCTCTTTGGGAAAAACAAACACTAAAAGTAGCCATTAAACTAGTGGGTGATCCTACTGATACTCGAAAAATCCGTTCTGAGTCTTATGCTGCTACTCACACTCTTTCATCCATAGAGCCATTTATTCCCACTCATTTCTACATGGTGGCCTCATCTAATCCTTAAAACCATGGGGAATCCTCCGACAATCCTCATTGGGAGGATGCCATGAATGAAAAAAATCAGTCCCTCATGGAAAACAAAACTTGGGATTTGGTACCTCTTCCAAAAGAGAGAAAATTGATTCCATGAAGATGGATATATAAAACCAAATTGGAAGCCAATGGAATTATCAACAAGTAAAATGAAACATTGGTATCCAAAGGCTTCTCTCAGATACATGGCATTGACTACACATAAATCTTTGCTCCAATTGCAAATATGGATTTAGTTTGACTTGTTCTTGTCATAACAGCGGCACAAAAAAGGGAGATACACCACATGGATGTGAAGAGTGCATTTATTCATGGGGACCTTGAAGAAGAGATATACATGGAGAAGCCACCAGGGTACATTCAAAAATCATCTTTGGTATGGAACTTAAAGAAATATTTATATGGACTGAAACAAGCTCCTCAACCTTGGTATGCAAAAATGGATTCTTTTCTTCTGTCCAAAAATTTCTCAAGATGTAATTCAAATCCAAATGTGTATATGCTTCGAGAAGACAAATATATCTTACTTATTGTACTCTATGTGGATGATCTCTTCATTACTAGGAGCTTCATTGCATGGTTCGAATCTTCCTTGTATGATAGATTTTTCATGACTGACTTAGGACTTTTACATTTTTTTCTTGGACTCCAAATCACCCAATCAGATTTGGGGGTCACCTTAACACAGTCTAAGTATGCCAAAGATCTCATCACTTGATTCAAAATGAATGATTGCAAACTTGCTCCATTTCCCTTTCTTTCTGGAGTCCAACATGAATATGGAGGGGCTACACCATTGGTTGATTGTACCTTATATAGACAATTAGTTGGGAACCTTCTTTATCTTACACACAGTCAACTATCTATATCCTTTGCAGTTGGGGAATTCTCTAGATAGATGCAGGAACCATATGAGTTGCATTGGAAAGTTTCCAAAAGAATACTCCATTATGTAAAAGGGACATATAATTATGGGATTCACTATGGTGCTACTTGCAAATTTGATTTAGATGGATCCACATATTATGATTAGGCTGGAGATGGAACAAACCGCAAGTCCACCTATGGTTACTTCTTCAGTTTGGGACCAGGACCTATTTGTTGGTCAAGTAAGAAGCAAGCCACCATTGCACTATCAACAATAAAATCAAAGTACATAGGAGCACTAAATGCTGCAACACAAGCCATTTGGTACAACATATTCTCATTGAGTTTGGGATAGAGTTTCACAGACCTTCCATCATATTTTATGACAACCAAGGAGCCATTCGGATTTCAAGAGAGTATGTTCATCACCAATGAACCAAGGACATAGAGATCCATATGCACTATATCAGAGGGTTGATCCATGATGGGCTTATCGATCTACAATTATGTCCTTCCTCTGAGCAGATTGCAGACATTTTCACCAATTCTTTTACCAATAAGTTATTCATCTAGCTAAGAGCTTCCTTGGGAGTAAAAGAAGTTTAAGAGGAGGCTCCTTAAAACCTTCTTCGCACATTATTTTCACATTCTATTTTATGGGGTGGGTTGGGGTTTATAACCATCCTAGAGCATGTGTTGATGAGTCTAATGGTCCAAACCACACCGAAAAACACCTCATGAATCACCCATGATACAAAACCCTAGTTTTGGGGGCACCTTCCCTAATTTGGGGGGCACATTCCATGATTTCGGGGTTTTTCTCCTTGATTTAAGGAGTGTGTCTTAGTTAAGACTTATGTTACTCCACTACTATGTCCCACTGACACTCAACTACCACAAACACTCAATAGCGCCCCAGTTGGTATAGTAGCACCCTCCTTTGAGTGATTTTAAAAAATTGCATGCATTATTCAATTAAATTGAGTGATCAATGAGTTCCTTAATCAGTTAACCTTAGTTTAGGAGTGCATGCATGACTAATGAGGGTAATCTGCTCTCAGTTAAGCCTGAATAGTCCTCTCTACATATCATGGACAATTCAAGTTGCTCCTTAACCTAATTCGAATTGTTCATCTATTTATGGTAACCTCTTTTCATTCATTCATTACTCTAATAATAAAATCATTGTCTTTCTTCTCTTCAAAATTAATGTGTAATGATTCATATATATTATTGCACAGTTGTTCATGCTTGATTTAATCATCATATCTTGTTAGCTTTTTCACCTACAACCATGAATGCTCAAATCTTATAATAGTAACAGTATTTGGTACCAAGACACCTGCATGTTTATACCCTTTAGACATATGTGTATCAGATGGATAATTTCTTCAAGGATTTTTGTCTAACCCTGGATCTCAAATTGGAAGGCCTTCAGGAGATCAATAGTTCATCTATGTGAATGGATGCCCTATTAACATGCCGAAATTGACGAAAATTTTGAATGAGCTATATATATATATTATAACTCTCGGCAATATCCTATGGTCATCTTAAATTTCATACATCCCACTACAGAGAAAAGGCACCTTGTAGATGGGGGCCTTTCAATGCTTTGAAATTCTCAAGCATTGGAATAAAAATGCTTTCTGACTTTCCCAATTTGCAGTCACAATGATGACAAGGTTTCTCACATCTTCTAGCAATGTGTTTGGGTAAAGAGACTATCTATCATACAAAGAGATGATGCTAAACAAACAACGAGATGAATCCATTGTGTGAATCAAGCGCAGAGGTGAGAGCCTCAAATAGGAACCCAAAACGTTAAAAAAACAGTCTTAGGGTGCACGTGTGTTAAATAGAACATTATTGGGGTGTGAAAATGAGGCCTTACTAAAGACATTGTAGGGTTTGAGGTCTCCACTAATCGTTTGCTCCTATTTATTTCCCCTGCCACAGGGAGATTTCAAGTTTGAAGCTCCTCTACTCCTATCGATTTCCCACGCCACAAGAAGATTTCAGGTTTAATTCTCCTCTATTATGATTGACTGTGATTTCTAAAAGAGGATTTTAGGTTCAAATCTCCTATGCTTGTCCCTCAACACCCCCCCCCCTCTGAGGCATGTAGGCTCATCTGCTGGAAAGATGACGTCATGGGCTAGAGACACTAGAGTAGGGGTTTCTAGATGCTAAAAATAGGTCCAAGTGGGTGCAAGAGGTGTGCTACATGGGGGATAACAACCCTTTACGAATCACAATCACCTCTGCAAGATAAAACCAAGGTGATCACGTGCCCCATTGCGCCACCCCCAGAAGCCACGGAACACCAACCCATGGGCTAAAAGCTCTGAATGGTGGAGACAAAATCACACCGAAGGAGCAGTCAGCAAAGCCACAAAGCCAAGTACTTCTAAGAGTGAAACAAGAGAGGCTAGCCATGACCAATCCAGAGGGTAAACAGCCCCTAATCCAAATATCCATANTGCACAATTGTTCTTGCTTGATTTAATCATCATAGCTTATTAGCTTTTACATCTAGATCTATGAATTATCAAATCTTATAGTAAATACATGGTTGCATGGGTTGTCGTCTATTTGCTTGAAATACAATATAAGGAATGAAATGGATAATGAATGCACATGGGTGGCGTGTGCATTTTCATCCATATTTTCTTGAATGCGTGAAAACTAAGTCCAATTTAACTGATGAGGTTTTATGTTATGATTTGAGATATGCCATCAAATATATGTGTGATTAAAGGATTTTGATGCTTACCAAAACCTATTAGTATAGATTAGAGTATGCCTGGGTAAGTTTTGATGAATTTCTAATGAGACAATATAGTATGCATATGTGAGTATATCACAATGTAGTTTTAATTTTAAAATGATTTTGGTAGATGGAAAGTATCTTCCATCGTTAATAAAACTTTGGTTGAAGGGAAGCCATTGTGGATAATGGTGTTGTAAACTTACGAATGGGATGAAACACTTTCACATAACGTTGAGTGTCATTAATAAGAGAAACCTTGATGGCATTTTTGTCTACAAAGTAATTTTTTTTAGTAAGAATTGAACCTTTATATGTGTGTAATGGCATAGCCTATCTTTTGAGTCAAGGATATTGACTCGAGATGAATAAGAATCTTGGTAGATATGAAAGGTGTCTTAAACTCTCTAATGGTATGTTATTTTAAGCTTTTAAAACCTTGAATCAATTCTCAAGTGGAGATTTTGAATAGTGGCATAAGTGATTGGCTAGGATATTTGGGTGTGTGTGTGTGTTGATGGTTGTAGAATCCATAGAAACTTAGGTAAGGAAGATGTTGTGATCATTAGAAAGTGAATTTTATTTGGTCATGTGAGATCGAAGTAACCTTGACCATGCCNAATGCAAAGGATGAAAATGCTGGTAGGACTAGGATGGAGTATAGGAATATCCTAACACCCCCCAAGAAATGCATTGAGGGCTTGAGGTAAAACTAGAGGGGCATACCGAGCAACAATAATGGAATTGATCCTAATAGGTTGAGTTGCTGCCATGACTGATGAGGATTGAGTTGTTGTAGGCTGAGGAGGTACAATATGTGTCGGTATAGACTGAGTCTAAAAAGATATGGGAATTTTGGTCTTGATGGTTAGAGGTATATGGATACTAGACTTAGGGTCAAATGTCTCAACCAAACCAGACTTTTCAGATTGTGATGACTCCTCTTTAATTTTAATTGAAGCCAAAGGATTTGTGAAAGCCTTATATGTGATAGTTTGTGAATCTGAATCAAAAACTTGATGCTCTGGGATAGAAATAGATAAAAATTGTTTCCAAACAGGAATTATACTTTATTCTTTTGAACTAAGAGGATGGAAAGCTTGAAAAGTAGTTTCTTGAGGAAAATTAAAGTCTGGAGTCTTCTCAAAGCCTGTAAAATTTAGCAGGTTGAATCTATCAAAGCTATATCATGTGTCAAAATAGTATCATGGTCAAGGATCTAAGAACTTTGGGAAGATTCAGGTTTAGATCTACTTTCTTCTTCAAATGAAACTTTCTCAAGTTCAGGTAACAACGCAGAAGGTAGTGGTTTGTCTTCTTACTTTATACTCTATTTATCCATTACAGAACTAGAGCTTTCCTTTTGTTGATCTCTAGCCTCTTGAATAATCCTCTCTAGATCGAATCTAGGTGGAACTTTGGGTGAATGAGAATTACCTTTGGTTCCTACCCCTTTAGAAGCCAGAACTTCCTTTGGAAATTATAGGTGAATGGTGTAGTCTGTTAAAATATTCTGAATTTGTTCACCATCAAACTCAGAGCAAAATATCTTAATACCCAGGGAAAATGATCACCTTCGCTCCCCGGCAACAGCACCGGAAGATGTTTTCACTGGAGTTTGTACCTAGACTATAAAGGTACAAGGCCCAGACATCTTGTACAAAAGGATTTGGATTTAAGAAATGATTTCATTTTGGATGGGAATAGATAAGGATCAGAGTAACAAAGTTTCATAACAAGTGTTCTACAACAAGCATTGATGCAGAGAGTAAACAATTTGAATTACCATGTGAATATGAATATCAAACATAACATAAACCTGATTTAATCTCTAATATACAAGACACATACTGCATCCACATATCAATATATAGCATTCATGGACATAAATACTTTCTAAACAAGATATATAGCAAAGGCAACTCTATTTATGAGCACTTAAAGATAAATACTTTATCAGAAAATGAATTCATAAGTAGAGGAAACACACTGATCACACGCATTCACTATACTCGATGGTTAAAACTGGCTCATATTAGTAAATGTATATCATTTCAACAAAAAAGGTCTTCAAACATGCTTACAAAATATCAAATTTTTCTTGCAGTAAGTCAAGCATAATGTCTTATGGAAATTATAGGTGAGTGGTGTAGTCTGTTAAAATATTCTGACTTTGTTCACCATCAAAATCAGAGCAAAAGATATGAATACACAGGGAAAATGATCACCTTCGCTCCCTGGCAATGGCGCCGAAAGATGTTTGCACTGGAGTTTGTACCTAGACTACAAAGGTGCAAAGCCCAGACATCTTGTACAAAAGGATTTGGATTTAAGAAATGATTGCATCTTGGATGGGAATAGATAAGGATCAGAGTAACAAAGTCTCATAACAAGTGTTCTACAACAAGCATTGATGCAAAGAGTAAACAATTTGAATTACCATGTGAATATGAATATCAAACATAACATAAACCAAATTTAATCTCTAATATATAATACACATACTGCATCCACATATCAGGATATAACATTCATGGACATAAATACTTTATGAACAAGATATATAGCAACGGAAACTCTATTTATGAGCACTTAAAGATAAATACTTTATCAGAAAATCAATTCATAAGTAGAGGAAACACACTGATCACATGCATTCACTATAATCGATGGATAAAACTAGCTCATATTAGTAATTGTATATATTTTCAACAAAAAAGGTCTTCAAACATGCTTACAAAATATCAAAGTTTTCTTGCAGTAAGTCAAGCATAATGTCTTATGGTCCTTCCAAAAACCAACCCCCCTCTCTATTCTATTTCACGCATTTATAATCCAACCGAGGACTAAAACAATTTGAGATCCAACTTTAGGGGGATCGAACTAGTTTCAAAATAGTAAAGAAATATTACATCATATATTTACATGCTATATCTATCTAGACTATCATATGCAAAATCCAACATCTATACCTATATGACACTTGTTAACTAATGGATCAAAATGATGAGTTGTCTTGGAACTTCGATTCTATCCTTGTTTTGACCATCATGCCACGTAGACAGCTGGAAGTGAGGGTTGTTGAAGAATGATCTATCAGATGCGCCTAGCTTCCTTAGCCAACATGGTAAATCCATCTAGTTCCTAGGATCTTCTTTGTAGTCGAGCATGCTCTACTTCCATTGCTTGGACTCTGCCTTGAAGCTCTATGTTTTGTCTAGTTATCTCTTCATTTTTCTATTGTGCTATTCTTCTTGTTTTTGCATCTTCATCTGCAATCACTACTAATTCTCCAAGCTGGCATTAATTTCTTCCAAGTCCTCCCTTAATCTTCGATTGGCTTTAAATAATTTGTCATTGGAATCATTAAGATGCTCATTTTGTGACGTGTAATGTTGTAATGCTTTTCTGAGAGCTTCAATTTCTGACACTGTTTCCATTGGTGTTTGATGTATGGGGCCTTATACATTTAGACATGGAGCAAATTCAACCTGATCTTCAACGATTGGAGTTTATGGACTTTACACAGCTGCTTTCTTTTCTACATATCAGCATATTTTTCTCGAATTTTTTCATTGGCAGATTTTGAGCTCATGCCAACTTCAAAATTATGAACCTTGTCTCTTTTAGGCATCTCTGGATAGTTCTTTAGATTTTTTTCAATGCTCACTAGGGTTTGGAATAGTTTATGTTCCATATATTTAGTTTTTGGACCCTCTTCACTTGAGGAGTCCTCAATATTAGTTATTGTATTTTTCTGGAACTTAGGGTCTAAAATGGACTTCATATTCATTATGAGTTTATTCATGGGCCTAGTCTTCTATCTCCACCTAGTTCCTCCATACTTCAAAGGAGAAGTAACCTTCAGGTTTAGAAGATGGATTTTTTGACACACCTTTTTTTGTTCCTTTAGAGTCTGCTTTTTCCTTTGTATTTTTGGGTGTCTCGGGGATAGACATAGCCTCATTATTAGGTGCAGATACCTCTTCATGCAACTCATTTTCTTCATCTGCTTCTATAATAGGTTCACCTTTCAGGTTGGATTTTTCTTCATTTGTCTTTGTCTTCTGCTCAGATTTTCACTTATGTCCTCTACGAAGCCTAGTACCATGTTCCTCTTGAACTTTGAGTTTAGTTGGAAGAAATTTTTTCTTACTAACTGAGGCCTTTGTCTCTTCTTTACTGATTTCATCTTCCAGATTGTTTTGTGCTTCATATTTCTCTTGATTAAATCCTAACCATAAGAGAAAGTGCCACCAGGAGCGATCATGTTTCCTCAATTCGTTCAACACTAACAATTTTACTATCCCGTGGTGGAATATGGAATGACTAGTGTGCTCAGGATGATTTCTGACCCTAGTTGCCATTTTTTAGAGGCTTCTAAGCAAATAATAGAGAAGATTCAATTTAGATTGGCCTGCCACATGAACAAGCAACCTAATATGGTATCTGTAGATAGTTGTAAACCTACCCTCGCAGGTAATATAGCGTTGTATTATGCTTAGAACCTCTCTCCACTCCTCCCTAACCCTAACATTGTTTAAATGTGTCCCTTTATTCCAATCCAGAGATTCATATACAGGTAACCTATACAATTTTAAATCCACTTTGAATGGATGTTTTTTGAACCATCTATACCCTTCAACAGGCATCCTTGTTGCTTCTGCAATCAAACCCTTGGTTAGCTTAAAGTTCAAAGTCAGAAAATTAACCATTGAATTTGTATAATTGCGGGCAAAATACTGAGTGAATTCGACATTGTAGCCCCTTATCCTCTTGAAAAAGGGATACCATCCCACATCCCTGAACAGCTTGGCACATCTAGGAAATTCTTCTGCTCACTTCGTGTTGACCGGCTCGAACCTGCACAATTTACCAGTGATCTTCTTCATGATGACAACTATCGAATTGGAGGGACACATGTTGGAGTATAGTCTTCTGAAACAAGATAAAAAAATCCGTCAAAGCCAAATGTCATAAATTAATATTGACAATAGAGTCAAAAATTTAGGGCATAATCAAGTAATGACTCATAGCCACGAATCAAACTTGAATCATGACTTTAACAAGCGGGAAGGAGCCTTGAACATTAATAATAAAGGATTACTTCATTTCAAACCATCATTGGGCCATATGATCATGGAATCAAGCATCGAACCACCAAATCTCATGTTTTGACATTCCGGTAGCGCCACCCTGCATGGTTCCCACGTATTACGTTGTCGGAATGTGTCAACTCACATATCATGATAAAACTATCATGAGCAGATCTTGATAAAATCAGGTAAGTAAGCATATAGAATCAAATATTTGAGGACTTTGGAAAAGACTTTAACAAATATGAGCCAAATTATATCCATTTATTAGGACATGCATAAGGTAGGATAGAACAAATACTAAGGAATATATGTAAAATCAACAAGTTTGATAAGGAAAAAATAAAAATAAAGGGGAAGGTCCATAGTACAACTCTAGTACAGAAAGTATTTGACATCCTTAATAAAACCTTGGTTGAAAGGGAAGCCATAGTGGATAATGGTGTCAAAAACTTAGCAATGGGATGAGACACTTTCACATAACGTTGAGTGTCATTAATAAGAGAAACCTTTATGGTAGTTTTGTCTACATAGTAGTTTTGTTTTTTTAAGTGAGAATTTATCCCTTATATGTGTGTAATTACGTCACCTATATTTTGAGTCGAGGATAGTGACTCGATATGAATAAGAATATAGCATCTTGGAAAGGAGTCTCAAACTCTCTAATGGTATGTTATTTTAATCTCTTAAAACCTTGAATCAACTCTCAAGAGAAGATTTGAATAGCAGCACATAAGTGTTTGGCTAGGCTATTTGGGTGTGTGTGGATGGTTGTAGAAGCCATAGAAACTTAGGTAAGGAAGATATTGTGATCATTAGAAAGTGAATTTTATTTGGTCATGTGAGATCGAAGTAACCTTGACCATGCCCATAATAATAAAAATTATGTGTTTTGGAGTTCACTTCAAAATGAAGTGGGGAATAAGAATTGATTATATGAATATGGGAAAGAACTGCATGTTTAATGTTAAAGCTTGTATCAAAATTGAGCTGGTATATGAGCAAGCCAATAATGAGCTTGATTTTGAACTTGAAAGAAGCCATCTAAGTATCATAATTTTAACCCCACAGTATTGTATTAATCTAGATAAACTATCAGTATGAGGTGAGTTTGAATGATGCCCTAAATTGATGAAAGGACAAGTAGTTTTTATGAATGTTCTTCATGAATTAAATATGTAAGGTGGGGCTACCTATGGAATGCAAAGATATTTGGTCGTGGGAGAATTTGAGAATAGAGAATTCAAGAATGGTAGTATCGAGCCGATGATTAACAATAAATTATGTCGTATCATTCTCTAACTTGCAAAATATTTAGCGTAATATGGTTTATGTTTGTTTTGTGACCCTGAAATCTCAATGGAAAAGATTCTTCAAGATAATATTTAAATTATATTATGACTTGTTGTAGCGAAATAAGCTTGATAAAAGAATACGAGTTTAAATATTCACTCCATATCATAGTAGCAGAAGAAATTCATGTGTGCAATGCTCTTAATAAAATGGCATTAAGTAGAATGACTAATAGTTCAATAGTGAGTTGAGTAAGTTATACCTTATTTAACAAGATTTAAAGCTCTAAATAAGTAGAGGCAAGTTTTGAATGTTAAGAATCAGCTTAGTCTTATCTATGATGGCTTATTAATATGGACCATAAGTTGTTTGAGTATGGACTTTTGGTATTGTGAAGGTGTGAATCATAAATGGGGATTAGATTTTGAGTTTAGGAATACAAAGAATTGTGTTGGTTATTGAGTGTGTGTTGTTATGAGATGTGCTATATCATATAGACACATAAGATATGAATGTAGAATGTGAACATGAGATGATATTTTGAATCTAATGTTAATAGTATGTGTGTGAATGAGGATGACTAGGGATTGCATTTTGGAAAGAATGTAACCTTGGTTGATCTATCTTTTATAGTTATGTGGACTGATTGTGGACTTATATAAAGATATGGATATATGTATGCATATTTAGGTGATGATGTACTAGTGATGCTTGTGTGAGTAGAGATAAATGGTTGAGGTAATATAACCTAATACAGCTATACCAAATAACCATGTTTATTAGAGATCAATAATGTTTCTTGAATGATGTAAGAAGTGCATGAGGGAATTGTGCATAAGATAATTTAAAATAAAAACATAAGAATACATGGAGTGTATGTATGTACTGATGGTTTGTAAACATATATGTAAACAGTTAATGTTATACCTCCATATTTCACAGTGTCGCATCTTCACCATAAAAATAGTTGACGACACTTCCCCTACTGCTTAA
>NWUY0300019700.1:13307-30108 GCA_004151065.3 Larix sibirica | reverse complement strand
CATCTGTTGAATTCAATTGTTAGTACTTTTTATATAACACAAAACGCATTTCATGCGAAAATCTTCTCCTAACATAATAGTAAGGAAATCATCATTTACTTTACAACATCCATACAAGATTAGCATTCACAATAATTTCATTAATATACCTTACGGCATAAGATTTGTGATGTTAGCATATAGCATTCATGTATCTCTTAGCTCTTACGATAATTCCAATGGTCATATGATTTGTCTTTCGAAGTTTACAATTTACCTTCTCATGGATTTATGAGACTGACGTAAGGCAATTCATGTATATATACAACTCTCAATATATATCTGAAAAAATTCTAAACGATATCTATTGTTGAGTGAAATTCATAACCCAACTTTTAATTGTGTATGTCAACAAGATACACGAATATGAAAGCATTATTCCTATGCTTACAATTTTCAATCCGAAACCTTTATTGGTTAAGGTAATAACATGTCTCGCCAAAATGTTTCATGTCTATATACAAGGAAAATGGAATATAGTATTTCTCATTGATCTCTATACAAACAATTTCATCGTCATGGTTATCCTCTCAATGTATTCATCAGTATGAACTCTTCCTTATACTAAGTATGAAAAGAAATCAATCGTCACTATATTGTTATTGTCTAAATGATTTCACTCCTATATGACATATTTTTGGATGATCCTATATCCATATCAACTCGGTACTAATTTGAGTTACCCCAAAAGCATGTGTTAGTGCATACTATTCACATCTATCTTTTATACTTTACTTTTGTCATATGAAGGTATCAAACCAGAATTTTGAATTTTTAGGAAGGTCCAATGTTATTTTCTATCAATAAGGAAAGAGTATATGCAATGTTTAACAAATGTTCATTAATTATAGAGATTCTTTATCTATCGATATTCATAATAGACGAACCCTTTACCCCACAAGCAGTCTATGTGATGATTTCTAAAATACCCTTCTTATCTTTGCAATATGATAATAGCTTCACATTTAGATTTTCCATCATGTTAGATACATGATGAGATACTTTGACCTCCCTGTGCACCCATATGAATATCACCTCTAAAATATTTATTAACAAGCATTATCGTCATCTTACTTTCCACTTCATATTCTCTTTAAACATAATTTCCACTAATTGTAACACTTATCACAAATGTCTAGGATGTACATTCTACACTTAATGAAAAAATTTCATTTAAAATACAAGATATCAACAACTTACTTTTAAGACGACCCTTTCTAAGAATTAATTCAATACTCATTAAGCTCCATAGAATGGAGTGGTCTTACGAGGAGAAACTTGCCAACTCCCTTAATCTTATAGTCCAAAAGATCCACCTTGCAATCCATGTTACCAACATACCAACAAGTCATTGTCTCTACACTTTTTCCTAACAAAATAATACTATTATGATGCCCAAATGAATCAATTTAAAGCTTAATGATTTCAACTATTAGACTATACACATTAGTCCTAAATTCAACCGGAAGCGTAAATACCACTTTTACCAAAGCCATAATTCTTCTCTTTGTATAAAACTATTAGTTACAAAATATCACCACAACACAATTTCGACCACTATAGTATACCCTTAATGCATGCGTGTACAACAATTTTTTCATAAAGGAACTAGTTAACCAAACAAGTCGAGGTAGCATTAATTTCAGTATTAAACACAGTGGGACTTACTTACTTGTAAACTCATAGATGAATTATCCGTTACCTCTTGTCGAACTATGAAAATGTAATTTTTCCCTCTTACGTCTTTGTAGGTGGGGTTTTTCAACCAACATACATTTGCTTTCTCTGGCTGAGCCCAAATAGGCCCGAGTGTTTGTAACCAGTAGCTTTGATACCATATGTAACATACCCAAAATATAAGAGGTTCGTATTTAGTGAATTTTCGAAAACTTTTCATAACACATAAGGCCTCCTCAAAGGCCTCCTCAAAGATATGCTCGATGATAAGGAAAATTAAACTCGTTCTTATCTTATCACAACATTCAAAGTATTAGTGGCACTAATTATGATATATTAAGCCATAAATGGAAATGCATATAGACAACTTCTGAATTACCACCTTAGTCAAACCATAACCCAAGCATCCAAGCTTAGTAAAAAACTATCTAACTCATCACTATTTTTGATAAAAACTTCATGAGATACTTTGTGTTCTTCCTCTAAGTAACATTTGCATTCCAAACAATTTCTATTAAATAGTTACTCTTTTAATCCATCCATTTAACATGAACCAGATTATCACACTGAAAATCCATGATATTAAATAACTTACAATAACAGATACATCTAGGTAAACAACAACACACACATGAGAAGAGAGCATATTTACCTGGTTCACCCAAACATGGGCCACGTCGACCCAGCAAGGTCATATCATGTATTTATAACCAACATAAACTTGACATCCTGCAACGGAGTTGTTGCTACATTTCTTTTCTAATTTCTCACATCCTCTCTCGTCGAGAGTCTTTTAAGACACTTCAACGTTAACCTCCGACTGTGACGTGGATCCATAAAACTTCAACAGAGATTCTTTTCAGGAATTCAATGCTATTATCAATACCATCATAGGTATTTCAGGTGATTGTAAATTTGTTGAGTTAGCATTCTTAGAGATATTCCTCTTATTTTCCACTAGTTATCACTAACTGAGATTTCACTCACGGAGATCCTTCTCTGATCTTACCTAAAGTCTTAATAGCTAAGTTTATGTTGCCAAAAATCAGGATATATTAAATCAATTCTGAGAGCAGGGATTCTAGTATCCGATCTTCAATATAACATAGAGTTTGAGCAAATTGCAAAGATTCTAGTCTCCGAATATCAACACTAAGATTGGGCGGTTTATAGAGATCCAGTCTCAAATAACACACACAGATTTTTGCATTTCGCAGAGATAAAAAAATATGAATTCAACTAAGTAGTAAGCACAGCGTTGTGCATGAATCTTAGACACAAAAGAAACACATAGATCTTGCATTTCGCAGAGCATATATTAGAAACCAAATGATTTGCAACATTTATTTTCTTTAAGGAAAGACAGTAAAGAAAAAATATTTTCTTTAAGGAAAGACAGTAAACAAAAAATATGCTTACATACTTTAACCGACGGAGAAATCAGCAGGATCAATTGATTCTTAAACATCGTACCCATATGGCATAGATCTATCATACTAGGGATATGCCTTCGATATATATATATATATAGGATAGCGTATGCTATTTTGCCTGCATGGATCTCTCACCAGAACCTAAGTTGGAATCCTTTTCAAAAACACATAGATTTCAAACCAGGACAGCGTTTTCCTAGTTACAAGCTTGAATGGCAGAGATCTAAAGTATATGTCTTCGATAAAAGCTAGGATAGATTTAACCTATAGGGCTCTATCATCGGATCTATGATGGCAGTCTTTACAGAAAACACAGAAGCGCCCTCTGGATCGGGCATCCACTTACTATCCAGTCGATTTGTCAATCGATAGAACCTTACCTACTCAGATCCATTCACAAAATAAACATAATATAAAAATCGAACTCGAACCCCTATAATTCGATAACAATAGTAGATCTACCTACGACGATCCAGCTGAAAACGAAATATCAAAACCTGAATCCCAAAATTGCAAAATATATAAACGACTCTAGCAAGAATGATATAAGTTAAACCTACCAAACCGTGATGACAGAGATCGCTCTACAGATCTTCATCTATCCGACAAGAACGTTAAAGGCTTACTCACAAGATCTACGATGGCATCCTTTACAAAAAAAAACACCAAGATGCCCTCTGGATCGGGCATCCACTTACCAACCAGTCGATCAGTCAATCGACAGAACCTTACTATTTCTTCCTCAACGAAGAGGTCTTCTCGAGTTTATCATACTGGAAGTCGGTTCTTCTGAATGGAATGTAGTATCCGCATAGGTCATGACTCGGATATACTCAGATCCTTAATAGTTCAGATGGAGAGGTGTCAAGAGGAATCTGCACACAGCATGAGAAAAGGTTTTGCCCCCCTTCTTTATAGAGTATTTGTATATATATAGATCTCAGTGAATGGGATCAGGCTCTTCTAGATCCATCCCCTCCCTTTCCACGTGAATTTCCCGCCAACTCATGAAGACCGACTCCATGAAGATAGGTAATTTAAGTGCCAGATGGGGTCGATACCCAGATTATCTCCCCATCATGATTTGCTTGCTATTAAAATTTTATAGGGAGGTCACCTACCCCAATGCCACGTCTAACAGCTTGGCCTCAAGCTCTTTACTCCCCATATGGCAGAAGATGGGTTTTTATAAGAATATAAATATATTTTAAGTGAAAGGTGGCAGCCATTATAAGCCAAACCAAAGTAATCCCGTAAGTATTTGATTAAATACACTTAGTGGAGGAGTGGGAAAACTCAAATGCATCTCGCTAATGAACATGCATTCCATCCATGTGCCTTGTTGGATAGGAAAAGGTCATAAATTCTCTTAAACCAAACCGTCCCTTATTGTATATTTTATTCTGTAATTACCATGATAAGGTTCTTTAATACTTACTAGTTTTCAAAGAGCATCTTTTTTTCCTTTTCCTAAAAATATTCCTATATTAAATGACTTCACTATTTGATATCTTGAAGTTAGTAGCTTAGAATACTTAGGAACACTATTAAATAATAGTCGTCTTCATCTTCCCCCTTTATATATATATATATATATATATATAATTTTATCGATGTCCAACAAGTGATCACAAATAGGTCAATGGGCTTCTAAGTATAATAGTATCAAAACACTATGGGAGTTCAAGGGTCACTCCTAAAGATGATGAAAATCNTTCTTCGTAATCTTATGAGTAAATGTATATACATTTGGGGTGGTTTATATTATCTAATTCCCATATACACGAGGATGTCTAAATATCTCTTTCAATATTCCCTCTTTAACTAATTTATAAATCTATTGCATGTTTCAACAATATTCGTTATTGCATCTTTGACTAAGAGATAAATGATATATATATGCCAAGACCCTTGCATAAATAGAATATAGAGATTTGGGGTATTCTTCGTAATCTTATGAGTAAATGTATATACATCTGGGGTGGTTTATATTATCTAATTCCCATATACACGAGAATCTCTAAATATATTTTTCAATATTCCCTCTTTAGCTAATTTATAAATCTATTGCATGTTTCAACAATATTAACTTGTAGCTTTTAGGTCAATACTCAATTGTCTACTATATATAACAATACACATGATAACTTTATGTATATTTATCCTTACAAGGAGTCCTTTATTCTTACTTCATATCCTTATTCTTGATAAGGAAGTAGCGCTTATACTTATATTTATACTTATATATAGAGAGATATATTTTCTTATATATATATATAAATGATTTTTCTTTAGCATTTTCACATGGCTTTAACTTCTAGCCTTATAAGAGAGCCTAATTTATTTTATTAAAGGTATCCATGATATTTCCCTTGCTTTCTTTTGCGAGACTTAAGATATTAATAATATATTGGATCTTAACTTAGTTTTATTTAAAATTATTAGTATAAAATAGCTATGTGTGAGTAGGTAGGTATCTTTTTAAACGCTTGTGGCAAATAGCCCATGTCCTCAACCTAGGAAAACATTTATAGCCTTTATTGTGATGACATGGAGACTAACATTTTACTTTTCTTTTAAGTTCTAAAACATGGTCACCGATTCATTAAACCTTTCTCCTCCTAGTGGACTGAATTTCCCATAGTTTAGTTGCCTACCTCTTTTCAGTCTCCTAAGTTTACGATTTTCACTTAGTAATTAGACCTCATAACTTACAAGGTTTACTGGTGGGGCCTTGGCCTTGAGCTCCTCACCAGAAAACAAGTACAATATTCATTTTCATTTACGAAAATGATAAGAGATAGAATAGGGATATTACAAAAAACTCTTAAAAAAATATAGTATGCCATACTCTTCATCAAACAGCCTACTCCTTCGTACTTATGTTTTCGAGACCTCTACATCTAGGGCTTCACCCCTTCTAATTCACACGTACACAACACACACCCACGGGCTTCTTCTACGGGTTATGAATGACCCTCACGAACAATTCCAAATTTACATCAATCAAAGGAATATCACAATGCCAATACACCCACAACCTCCATACCTCTGGTTATTCCTACGCCAAATTTCACAACTATTCCGACCGTGCACTTCATATGGACCGATAGAGAAAAGGCGGGGGGCACATGTTGCAAGCTCTGTCCCCAAAACCACAAAACGCATAGGTGAATGAGCTTCGGCTCTAAAAAATCAACGCGCAGGAGTCAACTCTTCGCGCAATTCGCAACTTTGCTCAAGGTTTCTCTCAACCACATTTGGTATGTTATTTCTAGAGTCTATTTGGAACATTTGGGATGATATTTATGATATTTTTAGATCGGGTTTCAAATGAATAAATTGTAGAAATTTTGGTGTCTGTTCACAAAGGGAGCTAATTCTATCAAAACAATAGATAATTATTAAAGAGACTTTATTTATTTTATGGGTTTTTATGAACATGCAAATCATACATTATTATTTAGGATATAATGTCTATGGTTTGGATGTTTTTTATATCCATACAAATAAGAGATAAACTATAAAGATAACATATTGTAGATGAAGTTTTTATGGGTTGGAATCAACATTTACAACCCTAAATCTTAGTTTACATTGGACATGTTTGATAAAATGGCTTTCAAAAATTCATGGTTTCGAATTGCTCATATAGTTTTTAAATAGGTTAAGGGATTAGATATTTTGGTCATTAGTAGGAAAGGCATACTGGTTTGAGGAAATTTTTTGGAATGGGAGATAACCCTCACTCTATTAGTTAACAAGAGTCTAGGTCCCAAGTTTTTGGGTTCACAATTCCTTTGGTAAATAGAGGACGATCAATGGTTGGAATCATAGCAGGCTCACTTGATCATTAAATATCAATTGTTTGTACATGGGAAGATGACGAGATGATAACAAGGGGAGTCATTGTGTGAATGGACTGTACTGAACCAAAAAATTGTCATAGTGAGATCTTCGCCATTTGCAAAACTCCTATGTATTCGAGAGTTACTATAGGGACATTGTTATGAATGGATTAGATTAAACCATGAAAGATAGGTTAAAGATGTCGCTCAACATTCACGTAAACCCTGGGTGATAGGGAGTTATTGTGGGGGCATCGCTACGAATGACTGAAATTAAAAAAAGGCATGTTTGAACACTTGAGCTTGACTATTTGTGCAAATAAGAAATGTTCATAACTTATTTTAAGGGTCCTCCCTCTAATGGATGATATTTGATCATACATGTTGCATCATTCGATCATGGCAATTTCTATATGAAATAATGAATGGGATTTAACAAAATGGGTTTAAGGCCGTGAACGACTAAAAGCAAGTCAGGTTTACAAGATCATGACACCTAGAATGTTCAAGCAAAGGAAGGAGAAGGGGACTTCACATGTGTAAATATTGTAAATGAATAAGATCATTTAGGGATTGAGATCCGCAAATCCTAATTGTTTGCAAGATTCCTTTTGCATGGGTTCAAAATTTCAGCCCAAGAGTCTTAGGCAATCTTGATGACATGGAAGGAAGCGAATAAGAAGTAAGCCGTGGTAGAACCAAAGGATAGCACATAGGGACAACGTGGTCAAAGCATGACATCACGGCCTTCTATATGACATGACATATCGATGTGCAAAAAACCATTTATTAAAAAAAACAAGTTTGTACACAAAAGCTTGTTTTGGCCATAAGAGGAGCATACAAAGTTCAAATTTGATGAAATTTCAATGGTGTTTATCTATAATGAGGAGAACTACGAAAATAACAAAAAGGCATGCCCCTATTCAACTCTAATTCTCCAAAAAATATGAGATAGTGACTTTTGAGGACTAGTTTCGAGTTGATCAACAAGGGCCCCGGTGGGACTAAATCTTTTATGGTGTAATCCTTGACTAGACATAGATAAATCCTAGAGATACTTTTCCAAATTTCAAGGGGCGTGGAATAGTTATGTAGTAAAAGGATAAAATCCGTTATTTAGAGACATTTTTTGGGGATTTTGAAAACCTTGGGGGAGTTAAAAATGACCCAAAATGTTGAATCTAGATAATTTTATTTATTCAACATTTTGCTGCATCAATGAGCTGAAAAAATTTGTAATATGATTTTTTCTATTTTTGCTCCATTTATGAGATAACCATGTTCGCTAAAAATCCAAAGTCCTAAAGAAGTGCAAAAATAAAAATTTGAGAATTCCAAGATTTTGTAGAAAATTACAAGAGTAACATATCTGGGACCTGGAAGTGGTTGACTAGTCACAATCATATGGGATATCGACTCCCGATACAAAGGTTTTTTGAACATTCCGATATTTTATTATATAGTTCTCTGAAGTTGGTCTTTGAAAGTTAGAGAAGCTATAGGAACAATGCAAATATTGTCAAACATGCTAAATTTCGATAATTATAACTTTTATCTCATAAGTTGTAATTAAGTCCAAGTATAGTTGTTGGAAAGGTAATGTAGAAAAATATGTAGCAAAATGTTTGGAATTCTGAAATATGTTTTTAGTTGTTTTAGAAAGTGATCAGATCATAGCCTCTAGGATTGATTGGGAAACACTGTTGAAATGTGGGTATCTTCCAAAGTATCTTAAAATTTTGGAAAAAAGTTGTAGGATCATATAGGAGTATGCCAAAGATGACAGTGAGTATATATGATTATATACATTTTATAATGGTGCTTGCACACTCAGACTAAGCATAATTTGGGAAAGCAAAATATGATATGTTTCTTACCTACTAGCAATGCAAGTGGATGGTAATATGATAATAATGTTGCTTAGCATAGGTATTTGTGTGGAAGAGTCTGGGTAGTTTTTGTTAATAGGAGGACAAACATCTCTAATGGACATACTTATATTTTTGCAATTGGTATTTTATGCACACTCATGAAGAAAGCATGAATTAAGAGTGAATGATGGTGTCTTAACCATACTGCATGCAATGAATTTAATATATTTCGAATGAAAAATATGGATTCGGAATAAGTTTTGTGGGAACCCTTATTTAGAATAAAGAACATGCATATCCTATAGGTCTACAGGTCATGGGTGAATCACCCTTGACGGCAAGTACATACATTTTTGGAAGGGTTGCAAGTTATGAACCATTAACTTATGTGTAAAGAATGGGAATAAGTGAGGATATTCCATCCACATAATAACTTATAATGGTGGGACAAGATAGTGCATCATGTGGATTTATCATGTGGTTTAAAAGTGAAGCAACGATTTCCATGTGAAAGAAAAACTTGATCTTCGTAATTGAAAGACTTAAAGACAATTAGAGATGAGGAAAGATAATGGAATTTGAAAAGAATTCAATTGAAAATGGAATGGAATTGATTGTAGAGCCATGAAGTGCTTTGGAGTCTAGATAAAGTCAATTTTGGGGTAAGGTTGGGCCAAGGAGGAAAAAACATAAATTTTGTAATGCAACTATAGGTTGAGAACCAATAATGATCTAGCTTTCCACCAAAATATGTTAAGCTGTTGAGAATACCTCAATAAAAGGTTCTTCAAAGCCATTTCCCTTTACACACCTTGAAAAAGTGTTACTCATTTTCATAGATTCACTCAAAAATAATAAATTAAATTAATTTAAAAAATGAATATCAAACATACTTCAGAAGAAAAAAATTTGCAAAGAAGAATTTGAAATTAAAATAATATTTTAATAACTTATTTCTTATTTTTAATATTAAAAATGAAATTAGCATCTTACTTTATTTTCTTTCGATATTGTATAACATAAAAACAAGAAAGCAAATATATTAATAGACTATTTAGGTATGGTTAAGATAATCATTTTCAATACAACAGTATTTCATACAAATGAGTCAATGACTTTCTATGCTAGTACATGGAGCTTTCCTTATTAAATAATTATTGTAATTAGTTGAATTTTCTTACAATGTAGGTTTTATAATGGAGTAGCTAATAAACTAAGCTTCGTTTCATATGTTGGAAACTTTCAAATCCATTTATCTTAAAATGTTCGTTTTCAAGATATACTTGCAAATTATCTAAATTTTAAAGAAATTCAAGAACCATTGAACATCTCTAAAATTATAAAAATAATATAAAATACCAAAAATAATAATTCATTTCATATATATGTTTATTCATAATTGTGCAATGTAAATATTATAATTAATACTAAATAAAAATTGCAAAAAGTAAAAATAATGAAAAAACTTAAAAAGAAAAATTCTAAAAAGATGAAGAGAAACTTTCCAAAAATGCCCATGTCTCATAACACAAAACCCACCCCAAACCCTACTGGACTAAACAAACCAGAAGACACAAAATGCATCCCAAATCCTACTCGACGAAAAAAATTATAAAACCAGATACATTTAATATATAATATAATGTATAATTATCCCTGGATCCAGGTGACAGTCCTGCTCGCACGAGCCAGCTCCCCTCAGGACCCCACCACCCTCATGAGCAAAATAGCCAGATGACAGGAATTCAACCTGTCGTACCCTCCACCTGTCAACACACTCACCAAGATGATGGCTAGGAGTTGATTCACGAGGACCTGCTTCAATGCACAACATTAACTTGGCCTCATGCAGAAAATGCCTCGACGGCTCTGTATTGTTGCTCTTTCCTCGGCTCTGAGTCCAGACAATTTTAGCTGCCCCACTGCCATGACAAGGCCCAGAGCCACTCCTCGACGAGGGGTAGTAGGAAAGGTTCCAGCAAGAGACCCACAAACATCACCAACTGCACATCGATGGATGGATATGCAGAGGGTATCTCTGCACCCACCCGCAGTCTCATAGACAGCTTGGAAGCATGCAGAGTCACGACCATGCTTACCTTGGGAAGAAATGGTGGAAACATTAACCACTACTAGTTAATTAAGAACATGATGAGCACCCTGATGGATGAAGTTACGTCTAATTGGTCCGCCAACAGAAGCACGCTTAGGAAATTTAAAACCTACCTCACAGAAAGAGGTGATGGTCTGAGCATTATGGACACTAGTCTGAGCTAGGAGAATTTCTCCATTGGGCGCATCAACGAGCTAGATACGCTCCAAAAGAACGATGGCAATGAAGACCCAACTCAGACCAATATTAAATGTGATTGATCAACATTGGCCACACCCAACTCTGCGTATAAAGGCGATACTAAGGAGGTAGAGAATGGCAACACTCTCCCAGAAAGCAGCACCAGACCTCCATCCCCTGCTCTCCCCTCCCCTTGGACAATGGAAGAAGAACCGAACACGTTCCATGCTGGAGCTACTCCCTAATCGGTCTCCTAAGGTGCCGGGTTATTACTGTGACTTCCCACTTTTCTATTTTAATTTTTGCTATAGTCTGTTTTTCAGAGCTCTCATTGTACAGACTATGTATTTTTTGATCAAGATCCAGCACCATAACTGGGCAATCCTCTTCTGTAAGGTCTTTTTTTGTATAATGCTAGTTTCTACAATATCTTCAAGAGGTTGGGATGGTGGCTTCATCACATGAAGCCTCCCAGCGAGCTCACAATAGTTTTGACACATGTGTAATCTTTGCCACTTTTTTGGGCCAATCCTAATTAAATATTTGCCTGCAACTTTACAAAAAAAAATATAATGTATAATTATATCGGAACAAAATTAAAAAATTCATAAAATATAAAATTAATCCTTTTAGATTATAAAAGTATGTTGATCAATCACATTTAACTTTATACATAGTGCTAAATTACAAAGTTCGGTGGTTTTGTTAAATTGAAAAGACAAGATGTAGAAGCTGCTAGTGCTAGGTATAATTCCATTTACTCAACCCTAAAATTCCAATACTGTATTCTATATAGATACACCGTGACATGATCCATGTCAAATATATAAATTGACAACAATAATGGAAACTATCCAGTATAATATATTACAATTACATATACATAAATTAGGTGGCAGCGCACAGAGCAAACTCCATATGACCATTACCTTATTCTACCATAAGTCACAGCCATGACAGCAACATTAAGCGCACAAATGGATGGCATCAAGAAAACAAATTGCTACCCAAACAGGGTGTGATATAATAATTCAAAAAATATTATCTGAAGATCGATTTCAGCTAATCAATTTTCCTCCCACCCTTCAGGCTATAACTAATTTCATCTATCGATCAGCGACACGAATCTGCTTCACAACTTCCTCTAGGGTTTCATCCGATGGCTGGGCATCGCTCTGCACCAACCATAACACATGCTGGAAGCTCTGCACATCGTAAGGGATGGCGAGAACGCCACTCTGATCCATTCCAAACTCTTCGGCCGATCTTTCCATGAGAGCACGTATAAGCGGGTGATTCAAAAGAGTAATGGGCACACAAAATCGTATCCTCTCCTTCCCTACATCGACAGAGAAGCATCCCTCGGCAGCGACAAAACCTTCGTCGGAATTAGAGTGAATGTAAGGAAATGCTTGAGGCTGGGATCTCAGCGAAACATAGCTTCTATTCGACTTATGCAGTCGGAAAAATAGCTTGGATATCATCCTTCTAATGCCCCGCATTTTCATCAGGAGGATGGTCGCTGCTTGGGCTGGAGGCTGTTACATTGCGAATATAAAGCCGAAACCAGCAATTTATCTATTATTAAACTTCATTAGCGATTAATTTTAGATTGACTTCGCGCTTCAAAGAAATCAATGGACACACATGGTTGTCTTATTAAGCTTTGATCTTCGACGCAACTTCTATTGCGCAAGGAATTCATGGTTGATTTTCCCCCTTGGACGGGGCCGTACGTCATCCCGTTTGTCATCAGTTACAGTGATTCGTTGAAAAGTTTTCATATACTCGACAGATTTTCTCGTCAACCCATAACTCTATCAAGGGAAAGGTTTATCTGTTTAAGGAAATTATCAAAATTCAACGCAGAGCGTGCCTTGAGTAGGTTTACAAACATCTTCTAATCGGATCCAGATCAATCGCTTATTTAAATTTATGTCAAATTTAAAGGCTTTATTATAATTTAATGACTAAATAACAAAAATTATTGTTAAGAGATTAATTTTGTGGCCATATTCATTATTCATTGGACACCTTTTTTTTTTAAGATACATGGCTCCACATGCATATGATTAACGACAACAACGAACTAAAATATTAATTCTTGACAAATATTGTTGGTCATTAAAGGACACTGTTCGCTTCAATTAATTATTGAGAATTTTTTAAGACCTTGTGAAATTTTCAAAAATGGCGGTTCCCATATAAGAAATGAATAAAAAAGAATATATAAATTATATAATATTTAATTTATATAATATGTAAATTATGTCTTTTAACTTGTGCATATAAGAGATATAAGATACATATATGATCAATATATCTAATCATGCTTATGTACATACAGCTTATAAATATATGAGAGATATTAAACTTATACAACCCATATAGATAAACAATATGGATATACATAAACGATGAATATAAATAATATATCAAAGAATGAATATAAATAATATATTAGTTCACATACAACTAAACTATGTATGAGACAAGTACATGGTAGCACAACTTGTATATATAATAAATAGCATATAATAAATATGTATATATAAATGATGCACCTAATTTTACACATATAAATAATAATATATAACCAAAAAAGATTAACATATGTAATTTGCATAAATAAATGATGCACCTATTTAACACATATAAATAATACTATATAACAAAAAAATACCCTACACACATGAAAACATATAAATGATGTACATAATGCATGCATATAAGTAAGCCACCCAATATGTGTACACGGCGAACATGGTCATGCAAACCTGACCCATATAGAACTTAAAAACATGAATGTATTTATTGTAGTTAGATCATCAACATCCATCACTAATTGTCGTATAGTTACATATTTTTTTTTGTAAAGCTGCAACTATGTATTAAATAGGAGAATAATAAAGTACATGACTTTCTACAAACTGAGGCGGTCTGGGGTGGTGAAACCACCACCCCAGGTGCTCAAAAACGCTTAAGAAGCTATTGTCTTTACAAAATGAGTCGGTATATGGAGACCAAGTAGAGTAGGAGTCCCAACATTGTTCATACATAGCGATAGTAATTAACTAACAAAGAAACAAACTATGTAGCAAATTGAAACAAAAAAACTAAAAATCAGAGAAGGAACCCGAAGACACCATGGCCAACCTAGGAGCTTCCTTCCGCATGAGGAGAATCTTGCTCTGTTTCCACAATTGGGCAGCCACCGGAAAATTTCTCATCCCATCCCTAAGAGGGGAGCTTGGGAGTCTGTGGCTTGGCTTTGTGATGAGGCGAGACACTGTCTTCTTCCTGCTCTTTGACTCACTTGTGCTTCAACGGCCCTATTGTAGATGGCGTTGGGAAAGGGGGTGGCTTAATTGAGGCTCCCGGTTAAGCCTTGGCTCTACAAGGTTATCCTTCAACAGTAGCAAAGACTCCATCATGCCACACAACCTCTCCCATCACCGCACCATGCTCAGAGCCTTCATGCATGACAGTGCTACGATCCACGGAGTATCTCCCCCCGGCAAAGTTGGAGTCTAGGCGGATGCGCCTCTCGTTCAGCTAAACTAGGTTAGCTTTGATGTCCAAAATTGTGGCTTTGGCCATGTTCCAATTGGAAATCATCTCCTCCCCAAGCGTTCCCATCATATTTTTAACCAGCCAATAGTAGTTAATCTGGTTCCCATGCCTTCCCGAGGATAAGATATTAGCAACCCTACTCGTTTCCTAGTCATCTATCAGGCGATGGACCGGACTAGATACATTGTCCGCATATACATCCATTGTTTCCCATTCTAAGTTGATCTTGTCAGCACCACGACGAGCACCACAGTTGGCCCCTGCCCACCTTGGAGTTCCTCGTTGTCTCGGCATGGATAAGGAGCAGCTGAAGACCACACCCAGTAGAGCATCAATTTGAAAGCATAAAATCACTTCTACGAACATCCAAATGCAATTGCAATTGAGGGCCATTTCACTCGCCATATCGAGAAGCCTGGAGTTAGAGCTCATGGACATCACACAGGGGAGCATAAAAATCATGCCAGAAGGTTTAATGGCAATGGTACCTCGAGGTCCCATTTCCCATCATCGACGAGACATTCTAAGTAGGTGGAGTGAATGCCACTGAGGTCGCCCCCCCTGACACATTAAAGCTACACTCATTCCTCTTTCCAACGCGTTGGCTCTGGAGCCGATGCTCCATGGCGCTTCCATGTGCCCCATCTACATGTCCACCTACATCTGGGGTTGAAAGATCCTTATTGGAAATATATAGGTAGTATTGGATTATGGCCCTTGATTCCATAGAGTTCGGAGTACCTTCTTGGAGAGATGAACAACTAACCACCCCTTTGTTGGCTAGGAGATTGGATATGGAATTGGATTTCCTTCTAACCTGTTGAGAAGAGATGGCTCTGACCTACGAGAGGGTGTCTTCCATATCATCTAGACATTGTTCCAGCCTCCAACTTGGTGACACCTTTGAATTTAATGATCCATTATGTAGTCGAACTTCCAATGAGATGATGACTTGAGAATCCCCCCTGCAAAATCAGGGGTAGCAAACCCATTCTGTTTGAAATCCTACTTCCCTCCAGTAACTCATAGAGTTCCTTCGAATTGCTAGTGTCATGGCCTATTGCTCCAAAGTATACCCAACGGATGGATCTAGAGGAGTCCTTCATAGCACCTCCAAATCCTATTGCCCTAGGGATTCCATTAGTGGCACCATCAAAGTTGAGTTTGAAGAACCCCATAGGAGGCGCACTCTAGCATTCTGGGCTGGGAGTGATCACCTTGGGTGTTCTACTGGAGGGAGAGAGAGTCTGGATATTGAGTCCCCAGATATCCAATATGCCCTTTTCAAAAGGCGAAGTGGGTAAATCTGAAGTGTTCCAGTCCTTCAAGGAGAGAGTTTCTTGTAGATTGTTTGTGATTGCATTCCTGATCTCTGATAGATGCCTATGCTTGTCCTCAAAGATTCTTTTGATTCTTTCTTTCCAGATATTCCAAACCAACACCGCTGGTATCAACTCCCAGAGTCTGTTGATCAGAGCGCTTTGAAAGGGACTTTCTGCCCATTTTTTTATAGTTTGAAATACATTTCCTCTGATTCTGTTGGTTCTTTTCACTAGTACATGTGGACAATTTTCCCACGGAAAATCATTGCTATTGCAACACTTTTGCATTGTTATAGCGATGCACATGACCCTTTCTTTTCATGGGAAAACTTTCCTCCCTGTAGAAACACTTGCCAAAGTTCGTCACTATAGTGATCGAAATGACATGGACCGTGCTTTGTTTAAAAAACCAAATTGTGTCACTATAGCAACACATTGGTTGTCGCTACAGCGACGAAAAAAGTGTTTCTATAGCGACGGAGTATCATATTTTAAAAATAAATAAATCAAACATACACCATTGCTATAGCGATGAAGGTTTGTCGCTATAGAAACACTTTGGTCATTGCTACAGCAACGAAAAAAGTGTTGCTATAGCGACGAAGTATCATATTAAAAAAAAAAAATCAAACATAAGGTCTGTCGCTATAGCGACGACAAGACCTAACAAGTTCTGATGAACTTGCTATACTAGAGATGGACATTTTCATCGCTAGTATAGCAAGTTCGTCAGAACTTGCTA
>NWUY0300019699.1:44096-59076 GCA_004151065.3 Larix sibirica | reverse complement strand
ACACAAGGTCAATGCGGATGGTGGAGTGGCACTTGAAGGCATTGAAGGCTTTCGCTAAACAAATATCATGTCCTGAGGGTTCTATGGTCGAGGGATATACGGTATATCAATCCTTGGTGTATATTAGTGAGCATATTCCTAAAGTAGTAGTAGATATCAATGTGCCTCGCATTTGGGATGCCAATTCCATCAAGAAATTTGAAGGGGAGGTTTTGTTGGGGAAAGGTAGAATGAGGAAAGTGAAAGATTAGATAGTAGAGAGATATAATAGTTTATATTACTTTTTATCAATATAATTCTTATTTAATTTGTATTCATCCATCATTTCTTAAGTTTTACAATGGTACCCAATTATTGATCAATCATTATTTCTTCATACACGTTGTCGAGAGTGGGATGCACTACATTTATACATCGTGAATAATCTTGACTGGATGAAGGCGTGAATAAAAACATTTACATAAGTTTATGATATGTTATCATGGGATGGGGCGGTGGATTTGATTATAATAACTCAACATTCTCAAGATACCAATCTTACACGGAGGAAAAATTATTTAGCATATGTTGTAAAAGATAAAAAAAGACAAGCATATTTACCCATAATATTTAAAGTTTTTTTATATGAATGTAGGTGTTGTTCTTTTTTCTTGATTATAATATTAACTATCTATAAATATGCTTATCAATTGAAAATGCATTTTTAACATGTTTAGAATATTACAAGTGAAATGCCATTGCTCATTGTTCAAAGAGATTGTGGGACCATAGACTTTGGAAGCTTATTTCTTTTCTTGCAATCTTTAGATGTTCATTATGTGGTTTGCAAGTTAGAGGTCTCTCCCTTTTCTTTAATTTTATTCATTTCATATTTAGATTAGGGATTTCTAGTATCATGGGATGCCTAGGAAAGGTCTTGTTCAAGCATGCATTTTTTGAGTTATTTTCTTGATCTGTAAACTACAGTGGATATTCCACTAGAACAGTTCGTCACAACATATCTTACAACTTAGTTATTTTTTATTAGTGTATTTTCATTAAATGCTAAATAAAATAGAAATGAAGGAAAAATAACAAGAGAAAATAAATACACAATCCACACAATAACAAAATATATATCCAGGGAAAATCCACTAATGGCAAAACCCAGCCACAAATGAGGACTATGCCTTGCTCTTTATATAGAATGCAAATACAAAGGAAATGGTACTCTCTATGGAGTTACCTATGACTCTGCGGCTAAAATGGCTACTGCAGAATCTATTGCTTCCTCTATTATGCTCTAAAATCCACTCGTGTGTTGTTGCTCAACTATGGAACAATACAATAACATCATAAGAATGGAACCCCTTCTTCTCCTAACAATCCAATATTTGACATAGCCCGATATCCATCTAGGGTTAATTTTAGGGTTTTTGCATGCCCCAACTCCTAATTAAGGTTAGGGTTGTGGACCTTGTAGAATTTTCTTGAAAGTCCACACACAAATAGCTCCATATATGCGAGAAACGAGAGCTAACGTGGAATCCAATCAGTACCACAGTGGTCAACATGATAGGTCAACTTGTGGAAAGCATAACCTGCGGGATGATTTTGATTGTAACCCCTCAAAAGATGTATCAAAGTCCTGTTGACTCCTTATGTCTGTCCATCTGTTTGTGGATGAAATGTTACAAATCTCTTTAACTTACTGTCCATCTTTTCCATAAGTGTAGTGCAAAATGTACCAAGAAATATGGTATCCATGTCTGAGATGATGCTCCTTGGTATCCCAAAGTGCACCCAAACTTGCTCAAAGAACATGTTTTCTAGTTTTTGTCCTTTGATAGTCTTTTTACGAGGCATAAGAATGCACATCTTCCCGATCCTATTGACTACCACAAATATATAGTAATGATGCTTCCTAGTGGTTTGCATACCAACCGAAAAACCCATGGAGATGTTGGGCCCATGGTCTCATAGGAATAAGTAAGTGATGGTATATGTGTTTCTTCCTATTACTCATATTTCTTGTACAACAAAGTATGCATCCTCTAATAAACCAAGCTTGATATATTCTTGCATTCTAGTCCAATGAACATACCTTTGTAAGTTGGAGATTGTATTCCCAACACCAAAATGCCTTTCAAATTTGGAAGTGTGAGCCTCTCTCATGACTTGTGATCTCCCACCTTTAGGAACATAGAGCTTGTCCAACTTGTAGAGTAGCCCATCCTAGAGATGATAGTTATCCTTTGTTTCACCTTATTCTACATGGAATTGACATTGTAGCTGTTGAAATACATCCTTGATGACCTCATATTTTTTGTATTCCTCCTTTATGCATAATGGGTGAAAGGATCCATATGCATAAGCGTACCATAAGTTGGGATCTTGGGTTTAGGTAGCCTTGACAACATTTCTACTAGCTTTCTTGTACTTCCATTCTTGTATTTGATGATTAGATGGAATTGTTGTAAGAATCCCATCAAGTAGTTGTAGTGTCATGTTTATTGTAGCTGGTTACTTTGAACCTGCAAATATTGCAATAGTTGGTGATTAGCGGGAATGATGGTCTTCTTTCCCACCAGATAGCGCTTCGACTTATTAACATCTCAAACCAAGGAATATATTTCCTTATCATATGTAGGGTAGTTCAGGACACCACCATGGAACATTTTAGAATGATAGCATACTAGCCTCCCTCCTTGCATCAAAACCACTCCCATAGAATACCCACTTGCATATGTCTCCAATTCAAAAGGATTCTACAAGTTAGGAAATGCGAGAAATTGTGCTTGACTAATATTTTGCTTGAGATCGTCAAATTATTTATCTCAATATTCCTTCCCGAATGGAACCCCTTGTTGCTATTTATGGCATGAAGAGATGCATTCATGACCAAAAGCAAAGCTATGAAATTTCAAAGGTATTGTTCTACCCCTAAAAAGCTCCTAACTTCAGTGACATTTGTAGGAGTAGGAAACCTAGTGATGGACTCCATCTTTTAGGATCAATCTTAAGTTCTCCTCCACCAATCACATACCCCAAATACACCAAAGATTTGTGAGAAAATTCACATTTCTTAATGTTTGCAAACAATTTTTTTTTCATGCTTTCCAACACTTTCTTTATATGTGATATATGCTCTTCCTTGGTAGCACTATAAACCAATATATCATCTAAATACACTATCACAAATAAATATATAAAAAGGTTCAATGCACCATTCATATAATGCATAAATGTAGTTGGTGCATTACACAAACGAAAAAGAATCAATAACCATTCGTAGTGACCTTACCTAGTATTGAAGGTGGTATTCCAGTTTTCCTCTTCCTTCAACCATACCTGGTGGTATCTCAATTTGAGATCCATCTCGGTTAAGTATTTGGCATGATGAAACCGATCTAGAAAATCATTGATCATGGGAAGAGGGTATCTAATCTTGAGTGTGGTATTATTCATATTTTTTGAGTCAATACACATCCTCCAAATGCTATCATTCATGGGTACTATCACAATAAGTGATCCATGAGGTGACTTTATTGGTTGTATTACTCCCTTCTCTAGCAGTTGTTACAACTTCTTCTTCACTTCTGCTACTTCCAAAGTAGACTATCTATATAGCTCAATGTTAGACAATGGAGAATCTGGAAATAGTTGTTTCTCATACTCCACTTCCCTCTTTGGATTTATCCCTCTAGATTCTTGGAACACTTCTCTATGCATGCAACAGGTTCTCCAACTAATGGTTCTCCTCTTTGGTACATGCCTCTAGACATGCCTTTACTTATACTGATCCGCCTTCTTGTCGATTATGTATTAAGAAAATCAACACAAACTTTCGACTTGAATTGTTTACCTTCTTTGCTTTGTTGGAACTTAGAAAAGAAATATTCAATTTACCATTGTGTGCATTAATGATGAAATATTTTTCATCCTTGACCAAGCGGTATAGGTTTTCTCTCCTCATGAAGATTTCATCCCTCTTATACATGTAGGGGCTTCCAAACACTACACTACAAACACCAAGGAATACTTGTGTATCTCCACTTTATTAATATAATATGCACTTACGGAAAATTTAATCTTTCACTATTGATGACCCTAAGTTATGCATCCTTATTTACCCATCCCAATGGGTAGGGTCTACGATGATCATGTACTTCCAATTGAATACTACTTACCAAATTTTATGCTATGATATTGGCTTATGAAATGGAATCAAATAGAACATCAACCATGTTCTTCTTGATCTAGATCTTGATATGGAAGAGTTTTTCCATCTCCTTCTCTTCCTTATAATGAAGGCTACTCAAATTCACCTCCTTATGCACTAAATTGCAAACAATATTCTTATCAACATATGAGCTACTTTCTATCTATTTTCTTGAATTTGTGGCTAGAATATTGTTCATCTGATAACCCTTCTTGTGGTTCTTACAGTTCATCTCTGGATGTAGCTTCCAACACTTTTCTTCAATAGTTTGTTTTGGATCCTTGCACTGATGTGCCATGGATATAGTCTTATTATCTTTTCCTTTCCACTTGTTCTTCCCCTCCTTTGAAGTATCTTGGTTATATTTCTATTTGGAATCACTTGGATATCCTTTCTTGTAGCCTATATTTTCCGGGTATTGTGCTTGCACATAGGGCTCATTAATTGTCCTAGTCTTGAAGAGAATCACTTTCTTTCATAAATTATTGGGGCCTCATTAATTATCCTAGGCTTGAAGAGAATCGATTGCTTTCCTAAATGAATATGTAGACCCTTGTAATACCCTTTGGTTTAGCCCTTGGACATATTATTATTGTTGTTATGTTGGACATAGTGGCACCAGTTTCCTAGACTATGGTTTGCAAATTATTATTATTTTTATTATATTGAACATATTAATTAATAAAATAAGATAATTGGATCGACCAATGCCATGAAAAAGAGTATGAGGAATCATGATGTTACGAGAAAGGGGCTGTGGGAAAAGTATTACTTTTGTGTTTGTGTCTATGTGGATGTGATACACCCTTCTTGTGGACTTGGTGGACCCTCTTGATTTATGCACCCTCATGTNATGTGTGAGAAATAAGAGTTGATGTGGAATCCACTCGGTACCATGGTGGTCAACTGGATAGGTCAATTTGTGGGAGCCATAGCTAAGAGATGGACTTGTTTACCCCAAAAAACATCATTTAGACCCTCAAATAGGCCCCAATTTTCAAAGTGAGACCTACCCTTAGAATGGGCCCTATAAGTGAATTCATCCAATATTTTGACCCTTAAAGCACCAAAATAGATGACAAATTATATATTGATCCATTTCAGATCACTTGTAGAGTGAGACATGCTTTTGACAGAGTGTCGGCCTCAACATTAAGCTCCTTGAAAACATGGCTAAATGTGATATTCTGAAATTGCCCATAAACATCCTTTAAGTGTAATGTCGAAGAGTGGAGACCAATATTGTTTACTTGTAGTTGACCCATGACCCATCTTATAGTTAAGGTTGAATCTCCATAGACTGGAAAAAGTTGAACACCTTTTTCATGAGAAGCTCTCAATGAAAACAATAATGCCTTGAACTCTCAATGTTATTTGTGCATTGACCCAAATTTCCCATTGCCTTGAAGTAGTGAGAGTCGGAAAGATACATGACATAACCCAAACTACATAAACTGCCCAAACCTGGACAAGCCCCATCGAAAAATCTCCACAATATTGTTGTTAACCACAAAATCATCAATTATCCTTTACTTTTTTGGATGGTTGGAACCTTTCAACATAAGGATCACTGCCATTACATGTGTCATTATCTGAAAAGATGGAAATTTTTTCATTTGAAAATGAGAGATTTTTGTGCGAGCCAAATCGCCTAAAGGACCAAGTAAGGCACTGCTCTGAAAATATTTAGTTCTCTCCTAGTGAACCATTCCTAAAAATTTCCACTTATGGTCCCATCCTTCCACGGCCTTTGAATTCCAAGTTGAGCTTCAAGTTCCAGCCACACCTATAAGGTGAAGGCACAGTTCACAAGATATTTTTATGCGGTTCATCGCTTGATCTACACAATGAGCTACAATTAGGACCAATTTCCCCCCATTGTTGTAAAACCTCCCATGTTAGAGTTTTTTTATTAAAAATTAACCACATGAATAGTGTACACTTGGTTGGGGCTTTCACCTTCCATGGTTTGGACCAACACCAAACATAATCACCTATATCCATGTCTTGTAGAGATAAGTATCCTATTTTTTTTCTAAAAATGTCCCACCCACTTGATTCATAATGCAAGCAAAAGAATCTAGTTCATTAGATATTCTAATATGGGCTTCCCTTAAAATTTCATTCGAAAAACATCTCCAACTATGACCCAGACCATCACTAAGTCCCAATTGATGTGATGTTAGGCAACCTTGAGTCCAAAGGGAGGTTTCCAAGGGATTACTTATCATGTTTAAAGTACATCTCTCCTAAAGTAAAAAATGATGGACCAATTGTTCTACAATAAATATATGTTACCCACATCCCAAGATAGCATCCATTCCAACTCTGACTTGAACTCCACTCCCAATTTTTTGAGCCGAAAACTTACCAATCATTGAAAAGGCAAGGGTTAAGGCCTTCCAGTCATTCAAGACATTTTGAAAACTTCTTCTCTATTGCCTTGTCCAATCTAAGAGGGAATTAGTTATTATATACTTCTAAACAATTATTCTCCTCCATAGGTTGTCCTTGGTCATTAGCAGCCAAAGTGATTTTTGCAGCTAATACTTTGCTAAGATGATGTATATCATTTAGTCCCCACCCTCCTTGGGACTTAGGGGTAGCAACCATCTTCCATTTGGCGAAGTGATATCCTTTGTATTCACTACCTCCATTCCATAAGAAATTTGAACTTAATTTCCTTATTTTCTCAAGAATCCCCTTAGTAATGTGTGCTAAGGTGTGCCAAAACACTAGAATGGCTTCTAAAACAGATTTCACTAAAATGAGGTGCCCTCCCCTTGAAATCCATCATTAAACCAAAAGGAGATTCTTTATTCCACCTTAACCAAAATCCAATTCCAAATTGCTTTCACATAGTTATTTGATTTTAAGTTGTACCTAAGATATCTGACTCCAACATTTAATCAAGATGTTGAAAAGTAAAAAATATTCCTAACATGTTGTTATGTTAATCACTTAGACCCATGTATACAGTGCGGATTTGACTAGGTTGATTTCCAGGCCAGTGGTGACACTCTATAGTAGTATAATTTCTTTTAATTGCCAAAATTCCACTTCACCCCCTAAGCAAAATAGCAAGACATCATCAACATTAAAGATTGGGTGAGTTATGAAATCCCCTCCCCCAGTCAAAACACCATGAAGTAGTTTATGTCGCTTAGCTTCTTTAATGGCTTTGTTGAGCCCCTACACTACTATTAAGAAGAGGTATGGATAAAGTGGGCATCCTTGCAAAATCCCTCTTGAAGGCTTGAAGAAAAAAGATGTTGACCCATTTATCATAACAAAGAAGGAGGACGAATAAACACAACCCACAATCCATTTTACCAGGGGCAAGGAAAACCCAGATGAATAAAGAGAAAACATAAGTACAAGCAGGATACTCTATCATATGCTTTGGAAATATCTATTTTTTTATAGCAGTAGGGGTTGAGGAGGTCTTAATAGTGTGTAAACCCTCTTGACCCGACCAATGGCTCCATAAATAAGTCTTCCTTCAAGGAATCCAAACTATTTTGAAGAGATGTATCTAGATAACAATGGCTTAAGTCTCGTGGCAATAACCTTAAAGCTTATTTTGTACACACAATTACAAAGTGAAAATAGGCCTATAATCATCAAATGTGTTTGGGTATTCATATTTAGGAATGAAGGCAATAAAAGTGGAATTCAAATTCCCAAGGAACTTTCTAGAAGATCTAAACTCTTTAATGAATCATCTCCTAGTAGATCTAGAAAGTCTAAGAAAATTCAACCGTCCAACCATTCGAGCCTGGGCTCCGATATTTTTGAAAAGTGTGTAGTACTTTAAGCATCTCCTCCTTAGTAACCTATTTATAGAAAATTACATTATCCTCCTCTTCTAACATCCTAGGAAAGTTAGCAAGAACCTTAAGGATCTCTCCTATATTGCCTCTATCTGGCTCTTTAAATATTCCATAAAAATGTTGGACCCCCGGATCAACTAGATCATTAAATCCTCTTACCTTATTACCATCACTTCCATCCAACTCACATATAGCATTATGACTTTTCCCATGTCGAGAACAATTATGAAAATATTTTATATCAAGGTATCCTTGATAAATCCAAATGGTCCGGCTCTTGGGTCTCCATTCCCTTTATTTGTCTAGTAAAAGTTTGTATTTCCTTATCTCCAATTGCTTGACTTGCTTCATACCTTCCTCATCAAATTTTTCCTCAAGAGTATCTTTAAACACTTGATCAAGTTGTTGTTCCATCTCCTTTATATGATCATCTCTTGTCTTATATCTTTCCCTAGACCAGCCTACTACCTTTTCATTGAGCAATTGTAGGGAGTTATGAAACTAAATACCAACCGAGAGACCAGAATATCCATCAAATCTCTTCCATGTCGTTTTAACTAATTCTTGAAAGTCTTCCCCCTTGGACCAACAAGGGTTATATTTAAATGGATCACTCGATTTTAAATCACTATTATCAATCTCTAGGGATATTGCAAATTGATATGAGCGTCTAGAGGAATATGTCCATGATATGTATCTTCCAATCTTTTCCAATAAATTGTGATGTATTAAAAATCAATCCAATATTTTTGAAATAGTTTCTGCTCCCACCCGTTTTTTTTACCAAGTGGGCCTAATATCACATGGCATAATGTCAACCCAACCAACTAGTTCAAATTTATTCCTAAAAGAGTCTAATAGTTTTTCATGTCTAGCTGAAGGGCCTCATATCCCCCCCATGTTGAGAGTGAGATTCATGTCTCCACAAACAATCATATTTCCACAACTAATCCACTAAAAAGAAAGCAACCTTTCCCATAACGTATGGTTGTCTTTATATGATCCATATACATTGAGCAAGGTCAAAGGCATTCTTAGACACTTACAAAACACTTCAGTGCACAAAAGTGACACAACAACAAAGGAATTTAATACTGATAAATTACGATCCTAGCCAGGGATGAGACCTCTTGAATGACCATATGAATCAAAAGCACATAAGTCCAAACCTAAAAAACATCCTTTTCAACTCGATAATCAACCTATCCCCCTTGATCATGGATTCTTGTATAAATACGACCTCCGATTTATGTAGCACAACCAGACATTTGAGGGCCAATTTCTTGGCCTGCACCCTCAAGCCTCAAATGTTTAGTGACATTATTGTCATGGGGGAACCCCTCCTGGGGTTTTCATGGCTCTAAGTACCCTAGGAATTAACCTTTGATGCCCTTGATTCATTTCTCTAATCGCCCTTTCTTGTGCTTTTTTTAGGGTAGAATTCATGTGTACCTTTCAGCACCAAGGTTCTTTTGGAAAATCTAGACCAAGAGCCCTTGAGAGATGTGAATCTTGTGATGAAGTACGAGGTCTCAATTGATAATGATCCCCCTTGCAATCAGACCCAACACAGTCCCAATAGCAAGTGGAGGTTTCCCTTCAACCAATGAATTTGAGTCGTGAGATAAGTCAACATAGAATTGTCCGTTCACTTCCAATATTTTGTTCGATCTATCACACCCTATACTATTAATAGGGAAAGATTAATTTCTTACATGATTGTCTTTCTTCAATACAACAAGTGGACGATAAAATTTCTCAGACAAAGGAGTGAGCCAATGTGACTTACCCTCTTTTGATGTGCTTGTATTTTAGAGATGCTCCAACTTCTCCAATTGATAATGGGAGAGATCTAGGAAGCCTTAGTCCCCCACTTGATCAAATTTTTCCAGATGCTGGCCAAAAATCAATGGAATTGACATATCTTCCACCATCATATCATGATATGACATTGTGCTTTGGGGATTCTCAATTGTCTGTGGTTGAAAAGAAAGGGATGAAATCTTCCTTGTGCCTCCCTACCTTTTGTTTAAAGGTCTCCTTCTCTTGGACAATTACCTAAGGCGAATTCCTATCCTAAGGACTAGATGACCCTTTTTTTACCTTCTAAATTTTATGGGTGCTAAGAGTACATGACCATACTAATGGTACCTCACAGGACAGAAAGAAAAATTTATATAGTTTGGAATTTGAGTGTAGCATTTCTCTCCAACCACCAGATCTGTGGACTCAAATAACCTCTTATTGACATTGATCTCCACCAGTATTCAAGTGATAAACCTCCCACTACATGACTTGTAGCTTTCATTTGCTAAGATGAATTTCTCGAGTAAGTCTCCAATCAAATTCAAATAGTGATCCAATCAATATTCCACTAAGAGGCTTGGCAATTTAACCCACACTGGGGTCCCAAAAGAGAACTCATCAATGGCATCAAAGCTGGGATGACAAGTTTTTATTAGTAGATATGTCCTATGTTGAACCAGGTACCTCTTAGAATTGTTAGTGCATCCTTCGCCGATTTAAAAATGGAACCAACTCATCCTTTAGTTAGCATGTGAAAAACTGGCCTGTATCCTGGGATGGGGGCCCAAATCAATTGTTTCTAGTCAATTAGAACATCCATAGAAACTTTGGGCCCTATAAACTTCTCTACCAGCTTCTTTCCTTCCAACCGCTCTATCTAATCTAACTAGATGTCCTCCCCAATGACTAACATAATTCCTCCTCCCCTTGGATTAACGTCTTTGCACTTCTTCCTACTCCAAATTTGAACAATTTGGTTCTCCTTCCCACTGACCAACTCTTATAGATTTAGCTTTGATACAATAAACCCTAAATATACCTTCAACTCCTCTGATTTGGATCACCATAATATTAATCCGATGACAGTGCAGTAGATGGATCTCAAATAATTGGGTCGATAGTCGAGGAAATGAAAGCATTAAGTGGTCCCTAGTGTGCTTTGTCATGAATCACCCGAAGACCTCATGTTGATGAAGATGTGCCCCTACCTAAATATCCTACAATGCCAAAGGCATCACTTCCTAGCACATAATTTTATCTACAAAGAATGTGAGGCGCGTGCTTGTCAGGTTCTTATTCTAGACCCCCTATTCCCAAAGTCCCCATGACCTCATGCATATCATGAAAAGTGCCCCCCAAGTTACAAGGANGAACCAGGTACCTCTTAGAATTGTTAGTGCATCCTTCGCCGATTTAAAAATGGAACCAACTCATCCTTTAGTTAGCATGTGAAAAACTGGCCTGTATCCTGGGATGGGGGCCCAAATCAATTGTTTCTAGTCAATTAGAACATCCATAGAAACTTTGGGCCCTATAAACTTCTCTACCAGCTTCTTTCCTTCCAACTGCTCTATCTAATCTAACTAGATGTCCTCCCCAATGACTAACATAATTCCTCCTCCCCTTGGCTTAACGTCTTTGCACTTCTTCCTACTCCAAATTTGAACAATCTGGTTCTCCTTCCCACTGACCAACTCTTATAGATTTAGCTTTGATACAATAAACCCTAAATATACCTTCAACTCCTTTGATTTGGATCACCATAATATTAATCCGATGACAGTGCACTAGATGGATCTCAAATAATTGGGTCGATAGTCGAGGAAATGAAAGCATTAAGTGGTCCCTAGTGTGGTTTGTCATGAATCACCTGAAGACCTCATGTTGATGAAGATGTGGCCCTCCCTGAATATCCTACAATGCCAAAGGCATCATCGCCTAGCACATAATTTTATCTACAAAGAATGTGAGGCACGTGCTTGTCAAGTTCTTATTCTAGACCTCCTATTCCCAAAGTCCCCATGACCTCATGCATATCATGAAAAGTGCCCCCCAAGTTACAAGGACATGAAACTTCATAGGAAGTTATAGGGGGTTATGAGACAAAGAGATCCTCTTCATTCAATTGGTCATCAAAATAATCAACTAGTTGTAGCTCCTCATCCACTTCCATCGTGACTCAACTACATAAATTCTCATCCCCTCTATCTGACACCATTACCCGCATTTTATGGTAAACTTTTATATAGGATGTCATTCTTTTAAGAAATAGATTTCCTTTTTGGACTACAAGATATTGAGTAATATGAGAGCATATTAGAATTGAAATGTTTTTCATAATTTATGAAAAAAATGTTTAATAAATATTATATGTTTTTGGAAGAAGGTTAAACATTTTATGATTTAGACATTTTCTAGTTTATTATCACTGGAATTTGACTAAGTAATCCTTATTGAAATTGTAATTTGGATTGATGACATTGTTATTTTTGGGTGGAAAAATTGATTCAACACCCTCGAATATCCTATTGTAGTCAAATTGTCCGATGTCAACATCTCGGGTTTGTCATTCCATCAATTCAAAATGGTTCTACTGCTTGTCAAATCATGCCAAATTACCAATTTCCCTCCCCATTATTTTAAGAGATAAAAAAATGACCATTTCATAGTGTATTTTGATTATTGCATTTTTTTAATATGATAACTATAATATGTATTACTAATAATCATCATTATCATGGTCTAGCTAGCATCAAATTGATGTATGAGATCCATTTGATTGTGGGATAACAAATCTCCTCTACACAATGATTTAACTATTGAAAATTTTCAAAAGTACATACTCTGCCCTTTTTGAATTGAACCAATGATCTCCTTAAAAAAACATATTTTAATCACTAAACATATTATTTTCCATCATAAAAAAATAAATTAAATTTAACATATTTGAATTAGCAAAATATTACACTTGTGTACTTAGCCGATTTTGCCATTCTAGCGTCTTATTTCACAAGCATATCAAGTGTCGCAAAAATCAACTCTTTCTTCTCTGCACCATAATGATAAGTTTCTTATAGTCACTTGCCATATCATCCCTTTTTGAATTGAACCAATGATCTCCTTAAAAAATACATATTTTAATCACTAAATGTATTATTTTCCATCCTAAAAAATTAAATTAAATTGATCATATTTGAATTAGCAAAATATTACACTTGCGTACTTAGCCTATTTTGCAATTCTAGTGTCTTAGTTCACAAGCACATCAAGCGTAACAACAATCAACTCTTTCTTCTATGCACCATAATGATAAATTTATTATAGTCTCTTGCCATATCATAAATAAACAAATGGAGCCGCTAAAGGCAACAAGTCCTTGCCTTAAGAATTTGAGCACAATGCAATAGTTCATTAACAATTTGAGTACAATAGTTAATTAATAATTTGCGTATAATGCAATATTTTATTTGAGTACAATGGCGAAATTTTAATTGATTTAATGTCTTATTAGTCCCTACCTCCGACTGCAGGGACTATAGGAATCGCCCAAGTGAAATTTTGTTAATCCTAGCAGGACATGTCTTCACAAACCAACTTGATAAATATAAAATATTGATGCGAAAACGACGATTTCTTGCTTGAAACATGTTCTTAGTTTAAGGATACATGGGAAAGAATTTTTGCAACCTAAAACATAAATTGTATTCATCTAACTTTTTAAGAATAATAAAAACATAAATTGTATTCTTCTAATTATTTAAGAATAATAAAATTTCATTTAGACTTACAGATTAGTGTTTCTTACAATGATAATAAAATTTTATTTAGACTTATAGATTAGTATGTCCTGTAGTTAACACCAGTGTGCCAAACACAACACCATTATTGCAACCCACAATGTTGTTCTTTAGCGCGTTGCAACCATGTACACAAAGGAAAGTCCTGTAACTACTCATTGTAACACCCTTATAAAACAAAGAATCTTTCCCATTATCATGACACAAGAAAGTAGTGAATACACTGAATTTATTTTGATTAAAGATATTCACTATAGAGATAACAATTGCAACATTGACTTTTAGCATGTTGTCTAAATTTGTTGCCAAGATCACTTATGGTTGAACTTAAAATTTTAGGTTCAATTGGATGAATTTGATGGATTGTTTTGATGGAAATGAATTTAAACTTGTTGCCATCCGACTCAAGCAGGGAGTTTTCGACATGCTTATAAATGCAAGAAAAGGTTACCCACGGTTGAGATTGAAAATAAACTTTAAATGAAAGTTGGAGTGCGCCCATAAATGAAAATAAAGTTATAAGGAACCATTTACAAGTGTCAAAGTTCCTTGCATCCTGGAATCTTCCTGTCACATTGTTTGACATTATCCTTTCTCCACTACAACCAAGCTACGTGTGGTTGTACTATTTGGTGCCTCACTTTAGTCCCAACGAAATCCAATAGACATTTGTATAGCATAATCTGTGCTTAGGTTAAACATGTCATAACCTCGTATTAACTATTCCCTGCCTCTTAGTAACGGTTGGTGCAAACAACTTGTTAAACTATTATCTCGAGCTCATGTTTCCATTCCAGAGAGAGCAAGGATTTCTCCTGGCAAGTACGAAAGAACCATGATTTTTCAATTCCGTCAACAATTAGAGGTATAAAACCGATCATGGAATCACTTTTGTAAATTAAACTGTAATCATTGTGCGGAGAAGTGAACTATAATATTCCCAACACTTTTTATTTGGTTCCACATAAATGCTACAATTTTGGTGCAAGAAAATTTGTAATTTCTACAATAGGACCCATTGGTTACATTCCATATGATCGTGTCATCAATCTAGTACCCAGTGGTAGTTGTTTTGAATCGTTGAACGAGCTTGTAAGGGCATACCTTACAAGCTTGCGAAGTGTCAACCTTATAACTCATCTAAAATCTTCTATGTGCCTTAAATGAGTCGATTACTTTCTCTTGATTATCAAACTCAATCATTGAATGCATATGTGAGGTTGGTTGGAAAAGTCACTTCATATAGTTATTGAAGAATGGAGGTTGTGACAATTATGTCAACTGTCAGCAGTGATATTTCTTCTATGGTCAGAAGCTATGCCAATTGTCTTTTCACCCTTACC
>NWUY0300019679.1:9219-19447 GCA_004151065.3 Larix sibirica | reverse complement strand
AAAAGATGGAGAATGATTGCTCCCATAGAAGGACCGAGTCCATGACTCCTTGTTCATCATTTGCTAATCTATAACAGTCATGGAACTTCCCTAATCTATGCAGACTATATCTCCTTACAAACCATCCAAGAAGACAAATACAGAAACAAAACATTGATGTAGAAAATAAAAAGCCTTACTTTCCGAGAGGACTTCTGTAATACAACTACTCCTTATCAAAAAGACTCGACGAAAGAAAACCTACAGTAGGCTTCCCTGTAACCTGGAGCAAAATCCATATAACATGGTTGGACGAAACGTGACCAGAAAGGCTTATCGGAAGGTCTGGAGTCACCTAGCTATCATCCTAAAACGAGAAAGCTTTCCTGTTATCCTGGTTTGTAAGACCTTCATGCTTCCGAATGGTTTTTCTACACTGCAAACACTGAGGCATGGGAGGAACCTGACTACGAACCAGAGGTGAGCCCTGAGAATTGTGTTCACCCACTGCACATAGGATTGTTCCTGGCTGCTTCTTCTTCGGATGCCTAGCAGCATAAAAACCAAGAATAATACAGACAACACACCACCCTACTATTTTAATGCCAACCCGAGTTCTCAAAATCACCGGGATTTTACGCATGTGAACCATCTATCTCAGCCTAGAGACATTCCCCAAATCAATTAATGGAGCATGAGTGGAGATCATGTGTAAATATTCAGCATAATCGTGGCCCATAAATGCAACCGGTCCCGAATTTATGATCATATGATGTTTTAACAAATGGACGTGATCTAGGAAATTGACATTCTTGTTGCTCCAATGAATTCTATACCCAAAATTTATTTTAGCAAGGGACTCTAAACTAAGGAATCCAAACTCTTTCATAGACCTTATGGTCGCACACCAGGATGCCACAATTTAGGCTTGCTTCTTTGTTGGCCATTTTATCCCCCTGCTAATTGAGTGTTCTCAGCACATGAAGGAACTTAATAGCTTTGAATTCATTGACAATGCATTTTAGGAGATAGCGCATCTTATTAGACGGATTCCTCTGATTCTTCATTAGGTTTCTTGCTTCTCTAGTGACCATTAGCGAGTCTCCAATGACCACCAGCTTTCCAATGCCAATGATCCTTGTTAATTCCAGACCCTTGATTCAAGCTAACCATTCTGCACCATTGTTTATTTTTTTCCAATACCCCAGGCGTACTCATTCTACGTGTTCCCCTTGGAGTCATAAATGACTCCACCCACACCTGCCAACCCAGGGTTTCCCTTCGAGGCTCCGTCGAAAAATAGAGAGTTGCAGCCAAGGCTCTTCCTCCAGCTTTGAAATTCCAAAGAGCTCATTCTTAATTTCCAATTCAAAGATTTAGGTCTTTTGTGGGGCTTGATGCAGGTGAGAGAGGGGGAGGGCATAAGAAAATCAGAAACCCAATCTCTTTCCTCCACTGATAAGGGCTCTTTGTTTATATTGTACATCCCCCTCGTGGATAAGGCTTCTACACAGAGATATTTTGCAGAAGAAAGAACTTTGCTCAGAGTTGTGTATTTCTCTTCGAAAATTTCCTTATTTCTCGTTGTCCATATCTTCCCACAAATGTATCTAGGAAGATCCTCCCAGGATCTAGCGAAGTTAGGCTTCTAAGAGAGGGATCCTTGGTAGTAGTCCTTCTAGAAAGTGAAAATATTGTTACAGATAATTGGCAGAGTCAAATGGAAATGCAAACCATGAAGAGCTCGAGACCAAACCTCTTGTGAAAATTTGCATTCCAGGAAGACATGTTCAAGATATTCTTTCGAGTCTTCTCATAGAATGCAATGCAAGGGTCCTTCGATCCCTTTTTTCCTCAAGTTCTCAGCTATTAGTGTTTTGTGATGAGAAAGGATCCAGAAAAAAAGTGTTAATTTTTGGCAGTCCATCCTTGCACCAGATTTTGTTCCACTTTCTGTCTTTGTTGCTATTATTATTTAGACCGTAAAGTAACCGATAGCCTTCTTTAACCGGGTAGGATCCTGATTTCCCCCATCCTCTTCTATCTTTTAGATGTTTATGCACAGGAGAAAAACCTTGCAACATATAGAGAAGCGTGTTGTAGTCTGTCAGGAGGTAATCCGTGATCTCCAAATCCTTCCATCCAGCCCATCTTCCATTGAGATCCCAAGGGGACAAATCATAAAGAGTGGATATATTTATATGATCTAACCATTGCTTGAGATCAGAAAACGTCGGCAAGAAGTTAGAAGGGGAGGTGGGCCCTAAATTGTCTTTCCATATCTTTATCTGTTTCCCACATCTTGGATTCCAATATAGATTGTCTTGAATGATAAACGCAACCTTTTTACATAGGTCCCATATTGGTGAGACTCCTATGTTTAGATCGATCTCATCCACACATCTTTGTCTTGAACCTTTCAAGTATTTTCTCTGTAAGATCTCCTTCCACCAAGCATTGCCGCTAGAAACTATTCTCCAAAGGATTTTTGCTCCAAGAGCGAGGTTCATACTATTTGGGTCTCTAAGCCCAACTCCCCCACATTCTTTCAGGCTACAGACTATCTCCCATTTAACCAAATGAAATTTTTTAGTGTTGGTGGATTTGCCTCCTTGCCACATAAATTTTTTAATTTATTTTGTGATGCCTTGCATAATTCGTTTTGGAGCTAAGGATATCGAGCAAGCATAAATTGGTTAAGCTAAGAGAATGAAATTGATAAGAACAAGATTTCCAACTGGGTTGAGCCATCTTGTTCCCCAAGAAGTGATTTTAGCCTTGATATTGTCTACTAGCCCTTGCCAATCCGACATCCTTTTTTTCCCTTGAAAATGGGAATCCCAAGGTAGTTGAAAGAAGTCCATGTTACATTCCCTTCGAAACCGAGAATCCTAGCAATTCTTGCCAAAGTCCCGAGAGAGCAGTTCCAGCCATAAACTTTAGACTTAGTTAAGTTCACCTCACCATCGGAGGATTTTAGAAAGGTGGATAAAGCCCCTTTGAATCTCTCTACAATGACAGCAGAAGCACCCCCCAACAGAATAGTGTCATCGGTGAATTGTGCGTGGTTGACCGCTTTGACTCCTCTAGCAATCTTCATACCTTTTATCTCACCGACACCTTGTAGGGACTGAAGCTTCCTACTCATAGATTCAGCAACCGGGAGATAGAGGAAAGGAAACAATGGGAAACCTTGTCTAAGTCCTCTGGTAGCTTGGAAAAAATTGGTCGGCCTGCCATTCACTAGTGGGGCAATCCATGGACTGCCAATACATGCCTGATCCATCTAACAAATCTCTTGGAAAACCCAAATTTGGACATAATTTCAAAGAGAAAAAAATGATTTACTCTATCAAAAGCATTAGCCATGTCTAGTTTAGTAGCCATACCTTGTTGCTTTCTTTCCATGCTGGAATGAATGGCTTCTTAGACAATGATAATGTTGTCTAGTATTTGTCGCCTAGCAATGAAGCCTCCTTGAGAATCCAAGATAAGAGAGGCCATGATTTTCTTCATTCTAGTGGCCAGAATTTTCGATAGAATCTTATATGAGGTGTTGCGGAGAGAGATTGGCCAGAATCTATCGATTGTTAAAGGGATTCTTTCTTTTGGGATCAAGGCCAGAAAGGAAGAATTGGTGGCTCCACCAATCTTATCTTTTTTCCTTGTCCAGTTTAACATCCTTTCCAAGTCCTCTTTGATGATATCCCACGTTGCTCTGTAGAAATTGATGGTGAAACCGGCGCCTTATCTAAGTGCAGAGACCAGATTTCATCCTTTCTCTCGAATTCTAGGATTGGCTTTGAGAGATCTCTATTCTCAAGATTAGAGATAAGAGAATGGATTCCAGTGAGAAGGTCGGCTTGGGCGCCAGGATCGGTCTCATCAGAGTTCAGAGTATAGCTCGCAAAAATGTTGAAAAACATGATTCTTGATATCCTCCTGCCCTGTAATATTATTCCCATTTCTATCTTTCAACTCTTTTATAGTGCTGAAGCTGAGCCTGGCCTTGGTTTGTTTATGAAAGTATTATGTGTTGTTGTCTCCCCCTTTCAGCCAGAGCTGCCTAGATTTCTTTCTCCACACTTCCTCTTCATTCCTTGCAACGGTGATAATCTTCTTATTCAACTCCTTTTCTAGACTCAAAACCGAGAAGGTAACCTCTTCCTTCTCCATGCTGGAGTGAAGAGCAGCTAGTTCCTTTTGAAGCTTAATTTTGTGGAAGCTTGGGTTCCTAAAAGTAACTTTTGCCCAACTCTTAAGAGCATACCTCACCGATCTTAGCTTTGATTCCTAGATATAACTTGGAGAACCATAACATTGGAGATTCCAGGCATTTTGGATTAGATCCATAACTTTTGCATCTTGTAGCCAGATGGGATTAAAGCGAAAAGGGATGGGCCCAAGATTAACCGGGGAGGACATAGCCAAAGAGATGGGTTTGTGATCGGAGATAGCCGAAGGCAAGGCGTAGGAGGCTTGAAGAAGATCTTTCTGGAGGAAAGAAGAACTTACAAGAAATCTATCGAGTCTTGCTGCTATGTGGTCGGCGCCCAATATTCTATTACTCCAAGTATATTTTCCATTTTTCAAAGGAGGATCCAATAAATCCAGATCTGAGATCAAATCCTCCATCATCTCGCCAAAGGGGTCCCTGAATTTTGAACCGTCGCGTTTCTCCTTCTGCAACTTGGTGGTGTTGAAATCTCCGGCAATAATTAGATCTTTCCCTCACAACTCCTCCTTAAGAAGAGAGAGCTCTCCCCATTAATTTAGCTTGTCCCTATAGTGTGTTGGCCCATAAACATTACAAATAAAGAGAGAATTGAGGTCATCCTTCCCCTGTAATTTTGTCAACAGCCAATGAAAGTTTTCTCTTACAAATTTTAATATGAAATTGTTTGAAAAAAAAGAGGCAATTCCTGTTGAAGCTCCTCTAGAGCTTATGGATTTTCCTTGGCAATTCTTCCAAAAACAAATGTGAGTGACAAAACCTCCACGTCAATCATTTTAGTCTCTTGGATTAGCAGAAGGTATGGCTTTTTTTATTTGATAATGTCTTTTATAGCCTCCACTTTGATCGATCCTCCCAAACCCATGCAATTCCAAGAGATAGCTTTCATTATTTCTTGAGCGATTGTGATCTTGCTCAGGATCTTCCATCCGCTTTTGCTCCTCCTGAGTTTTTAGAGTTTTGTAGAAGATTAGTTTCCTCAATGCTCCTTTTCCTTCCAAGCTCTAACTCTCTTTCTGCTTCCTGCTCTCTATGATACCTTTGTGATTTTCTTCCTCTGGTGTTCGGGGGCAGTCCTACATCCTGCATTTCTTGGGATTGGGAGGAAGAACGCTCAGGAGTGAAACCTTGTGAAGTGACTTTTCTATGCTTTACCATTTCGGCCCAAGAACCTTCCGGCGTTAGGGTGCCTTCTGAAGATTTCTCTAACCTTTCCTCTCCGAGAGATGATGCAGGAATGTTGGCCATTGCAGGTCCCTCTTGATTTCCTTCAACTGAGAGGTTTTCTGTTGATGGGATTTCACCTTCTTCCATATTCAGAGCCTGAAATTGGTTACTAGTTGAGGCTCCCTTGCCTTCCTAAGATTGCTCCTTGTTTTTTTTTTTCTGGTTGAGACCCATTTGCTAAAGGAGCATGAGGGGGCATTTTTCTTCCCCTTTTAACCTGTTGTTGTCCTTCCTCTTGAGTTTTTCCTGGGATTTCTTGAGCTACTTTTGGACAGTTTTTGACAAAATGACCATATTCATGGCACTTTTTACACTTAAATGGAAGCTGCTTGTAATCTAACTTTTGCAGATGCTTCCAATCGTCCATACACAAACTCACGACTTCTCGTATACCTTTTACCAGATCTACCTCCACGCAAATCCTTGCACAAGAGAACAGAGGTCCCTTTGGTTCTGCCTTGTTAATGTATTTTCTATGAGAGTTCCTGATTGCTTGAAGAGTTTCATCATTCCAGCAATGCAGTGGAAGATGCGGGAGACGAACCCAAACATGAACTGCAGAGGGAAAATCCTTTTCAAGGTCAAAGGCTAAGCTCCAACGGTTTAAGTAAAGACCTTGAGGACCCATGAAGTAAGGTCCGCTCCTGAATATGAGATCTGTGTCTTCTTTGTTTTCAAACAAGAAAGTAAAAAACCCCTTTCCACAGAAGCAGTGTTGCAGGCCTCTAGATATGAGAGGCATCCAGTTCTTGTTAATCCAATAATCCATAGTTTTTGGTGAGGGCAAAATCCCAGTAAATTTCCCAATCAAACCTTTCTCACTCAAAGAAAGAGATTTCAGTCTTGAAGCAAAAAACATGATCTGGATACAAGGTGTAGCAACAAGCTTGACAAAATCATTGCCTGAATACAGAGCAGAAGGAGGGGGAGAGGGTGTGGAAGCCACCAATGTTGTGAAATCCTCATCCAAGATATGTCGTTAATCCTCTGGAATTAGATCTAGAGGAGGACCCATACAGAAAACCCAAGGAGAGGTGTTGAGCAGGCTTCTCACGACTACCGAACCCTAGTAGAGCTAGCGGGTAAACCAAAAAAAGAAACCGAAAAAAAAAAACATTTTAAAATTAATATTATTATTACTATTATTTTTAAAATTAATATCACTATTATTATTGTACATCCCCCTCGTGGATAAGGATTCTACCCAGAGAGCTTTTGCAGAAGAAAGAACTTTGCTCGGAGTTGTGTTTTGCTCTTCGAAAATTTCTTTATTTCTCGCTGTCCAGATTTTCCAACAAATGTATCTAGGAAGAGCCTCCCAGGCTCTAGCGAATTTAGGCTTTCAAGAGAGGGATCCTTGGTAGTAGTCCTTCCAGCAAGCGAAAATATCGTTCCAGTTAGTTGGCAGATTCAAATGGAAATGCAAACCATGAAGAGCTCGAGACCAGACCTCTTGTGAAAATTTGCATTCTAGGAAGACGTGTTCAAGAGATTCTTCCGAGTCTTTGCATAGAATGCATCGCAAGGGTCCTTCGATCCCTCTTTTCCTCAGGTTCTAAGCTGTTAGTGTTTGACGATGAGCAAGGATCCAAAAAAAAGTGTTAATTTTTGGCAATCCATCCTTGCACCATGTTTTGTTCCACTTTCTGTCTTTGTTTCTATTATTCTTTAGACCGTAAAGTAACCGATAGCCTTCTTTAACTAAGTAGGATCCTGATTTTCCCCATCCTCTTTTGTCTTTTAGATGTTTATGCACAGGAGCAGAACCTTGCAGCATATAGAGAAGCGCATTGTAGTATGCCAGGAGGAAATCCGGGATCTCGAAATCCTTCCATCCATCCCATATTCCGTTGCGATCCCAGGAGGAAAAAACATAAAGATTGAATATATTTATATGATCTAACCATTGCTTGAGATCAGAAAACGCCGACAAGAAGTTAGAAGGGGAGGTGGGCCCTAAATTGTCTTGCCATATCTTTATCCGCTTCCCACATCCTTGAATCCAATATAGATTGTCTTGAATGATATACGCAGCCTTTTTACATAGGTCCCATATTGGTGATCTACCTCTGTTCAGATCGATCTCATCCACACATCTTCGTCTTGAACCTCTCAGGTATTTTCTCTGTAAGATCTCCTTCCACTAGGCATTGTCACTGGAAACTATTCTCCAAAGTATTTTTGCTCCAAGAGCAAGGTTCATACTATTTAGGTCTCTAAGCCCACCTCCCCCACATTCTTTTGTATTGCAGACTATCTCCCATTTAACCAAATGAAATTTTTTAGTGTTGGTGGATTTGCCTCCTTGCCACAAAATTTTCTATTTCTTTTATGATGTCTTGCATAATTCTTTTAGGAGCTAAGGAGATCGAGCAAGCATAGATAGGGTAACCGAAAGAACAACATTGATGAGAACAGTTTTTCGGCTGGGTTGAGCCATCTTGTTCCCCAAGAAGTGATTTTAGCCTTTATCTTGTCTACCAGCCCTTGCCAATCCGACACCCTTTTTTTCCCTTTGAAGATGGGAATCCCAAGGTAGTTGAAAGAATTCCAAGTTACCTTCCCTTCAAAACCAAGGATCCTGGCAATTCTTGCCATAGTCCCAGGAGGGCAGTTCCAACCATATACTTTAGACTTAGTTGAGTTTATCTTTCCATACGAGGCTTTTAAGAAAGTGGATAAAGCCCCTTTGAATCTCTCAGCTATGACCGTGGAAGCACCCCCCAACAGAATTATGTCGTCGACGAACTACGTGTGGTTTACCGCCTTAACTCCTCTAGCAATCTTTATACCTTTCACTGAAGAGAAATTCCCAATGTCCCCCCCTAGAAGATCCACTTTCTTTTCTACAACTTTAGTGCTACTGATAACATTGCCGAAGTTAATGTCTAGTTTGATAGCAGAAACAATATCCACTTTTTTCAGCCGGAATGGCATCCCTTTCATGTCCATGTTTTCTGCAGATTTTTACCTCCGAGTGCGTGGCTTGAGATAGAGAGAAGTGATGGCCCTCTTCATCTTTAGGTTCTCAGAGCGAAGAATTCTAATTTTGTCCTCCATATCCTTGAGAGTATTCATAACCTTGACCATGTTGGAGCTTCTGTCCAACCCCACAAGTGGACACAGAGTGCTAAAGTCTTTATGAACCAGGGCAGGGTGCCATTTCTCTTCTATACCAAGAAAATCGAAATTACAATAAACGTGACCAGAAGGGCTTACTAGGAGGTCTGGAGTCCCCTGACTTTCTTCCTGCAATGAGAAGACTTTCTGAAGTCCTGATTTGAGAGGCTCTCGTGCTTCCGGATGTTTTTTCTACATCGCAGGCACTGTGGCAGAGGAGGAGCCGAACTACGAGCCACATGCAGTCCCTGACCTTCGTGTTCACCCATTGCGCAGAGAATTACTCGGCAACTCCTTCTTTAAACGCTATGCAACATAATGACAACAGAGACGCCTCCCTTCCTCTTTAAAGCCATCCCGAAATCTGTCAAACACTTTTTCTTTACGCATGTGAACCATCTGTCTCTTCCTAGAGACATTCCACAAAACATTTAATGAAACATAGGTGGGGATCCTAAGTTCATATTCGGCTCTAGCTAAGATATGGACAATCTATTTGCTCCAATGAACTTTATAACCAAAGAAATTATTTGCCATGGACTCTAAGCTAAGGGATCCAAACTCTATCATAAAACTTACGATCACACTCCAAGGTGTCGTAGTTTAGGCTCGCTCCTTTGTTGGCCAAATTGTTAGTCTGCTGATTGAGTGCTCTCAACACATGTAAGAACTTAATAGCTTTGAACTCTTTGACAATGCAATTTAGAAGGTAATACGTCTTATTAGAAGGATTATTCCTGTTCCTCATTAGATTTCTTGCTTCTCTGGTGACCAGAAGCAAGTCTCCAATGACCACCTGCTCATCAATGCCCATGCTCCTAGCTAGTTTCATCCCCTTGATTAAGGCTAANATATTTTCCATTTTTCAAAGGAGGATCCAGTAAATCCAAATCTGAGATCAAATCCTCCATCATATCACCAAAGGGGTCCCTAACTTTTGAACCGCCATGTTTCTCCACGTGCGACTTGGTGGTGTTCAAATATTCATCAATAATTAGATGTTTCCCTCTCAACTCCTCCTTAAGAAGAGAGAGCTCTCCCCAGAAATTTAGCTTGTCCCTATAGTGCGTTGGCCCATAAACATTACAAATAAAGAGAGAATCGAGGTCATCCTTCCCCTGTATTTCTGTCACCAACCAATGAGAGTTTTCTCTTACAGATTTTAATATGAAATTGTTTGAAAAAAAAGAGGCAATTCCTCCTGAAGCTCCTCTAGAGCTTATGGATTTTCCTTGGAAATTNNTCTAACTTTTGCAGATGCTTCCAATCGTCCATACACAAACTCACGACTTCTCGTATACCTTTTTCCAGATCTACCTCCATGCAAATCCTTGCACAAGAGAACAGAGGTCCCTTTGGTTCTGCCTTGTCAATGTATTTTCTATGAGAGTTCCCAATTGCTTGAAGAGTTTCATCATTCCAGCAATGCAGCGGAAGATGTGGGAGACGAACCCAAACATGAACTTCAAAGGGAAAATCCTTTTCAGGGTCAAAGGCTAAGCTCCAATGGTTTAAGTAAAGACCTCGAGGACCCATGAAGTAAGGTACACTCCTGAATATGAGATCTATGTCTTCTTTGTTTTCAAATAAGAAAGTAAAAAACCCCTTTCCACAGAAGCAGTGTTGCAGGCCTTTAGAGATGAGAGGCATCCAGTTCTTGTTAATCCA
>NWUY0300019677.1:36683-49121 GCA_004151065.3 Larix sibirica | reverse complement strand
ACATTCCGAAGTTACAATTACATCAACAATAATAGTAATAAAATTAAGGGGTGTAACCTAGATAAGGGAACAAAACTTTAGATTATAAAATAGATTGGTTCATTAAAATGATTGCACAAAATTCTTGAACATAAAATAAATATTTTTCTTTACACCATTTAACTATTCATTGAAGAGTTACCTCCCTCACTAGGCCCTACTTCAATTGTTGTTCCACTACCATCTCCTAGTGGAACACTCTTCCAAAACATTGTAAAAACAACACAGTCTTCTCGATTATCTTCTTCAACAATTCAAAAATCTTATTGTGTTGTTATGTTCCATTAAATCTCTCCCTTCCCCATGCCCACCCCATGCCTATGGTTAGTGGTGCACAAAAGGCACTAAAATTGGAAAGAATATTTCCAATCCATGAAATCTCATTACCTCAAATGTGCTCTTAGAAGCTGGTCACTTAATGACAATTATCACATTTTCTTGTTCCATCTTAAATCCATCATGAATCCCAAGTACACAATTTCTTCCTTCATGAAAGAACACTTCTACAAGTTTACTAACAATTGCTCATGCTTCAACCGCTCCAACACTTGCTTCAAATGCAAAATGTGTTCTTCTTTTGTCTTGTTGATCACTAGTATAACATTAAGATATACAACCATAAATTTACCCAATTATGGTTTCGACACTTCATCCATCAACCTTGTAAAAATGTTGGGTGTATTTCTCAACCCAAATGGCATGAGCATCCATTCTTATAACCCTTCTCTCATCTTGAAGTCTATCTTCCACTCATCACTTCTTGAATTCTAATTTGGCGATACCCATTTTTCACATTGATCTTAGTGAAGTACTTCTCTCTATTCAAGAAACCATCAAGTCACCCATTCTTGGCAATGCCAACTATTACATGATGGTGATCTTGTTTATGGCACTCGCATCAATGCAAATCCTCCATTCTCATCCTTTTTTCAATGCCAGTACAATAGACATTGCACATTGACTCAAACTTTCCTTGATTAGTCCTCAATCCAACAACTCTTGGACTTTCCCATTGATCTCCTCACTCTTTGGAGACAAACTTACTTGAGAGGAAATACTACTCACAAGTGGAATCCCCTTGGAGATTCATAAAAAATAACTTCTCCAAAATATATCAATGACTCCTTAACCTTTGTTAGTATCTAACTCTTCTTCAATTCAAATTTGGCATCTCTAGGCGTAAGTGTGAAACAATATCTTTCCTTCTTTTCCTCCTTCAAAAACTCCTTTGTTGAACAAAGCATTGCTATGCTATTGTTGTTGTCACCTTTTCATCCTTCATGGGAAGCAATATCAATTTTATTCCACCCTTATCCAAAAAAAATGTGTTCTTCAGTCCATCGTAAACAACTTTCCTATCAAATTTCCATGCCCTTCCCAACAAAAAATGAAAGGCATCCATTGGCACAACATCACATAGAACTTGGTATTGAAAACTTCTTATGTGGAAATTTATCAACCACCATTATGATATAATGACATGAGGAAGCTTTTAGAATGAAGATACTCTATATGCATTTGGGTGCAAGGTGCACTTTAAATTCAACTTTTGAATCACCTCAATTGGAACAAGGTTTTGAGTACTACCCCATCAACAATGAGTGAACACCACTAACTTCCAATTTTACATTTGGTTTTTAAGATATTATTCCACTAATATGGCTCCTCCTCTTCAAATTGTCTATCCAACTTCAACAACACTCTCTAGAACTCGAGATTCTATATTTCACATTCTTGTTGAACTTTGTCTACATTGTCCCCTACAACATAGCTATTGCACTTTCATATCCAATGGGTTTTTCCTTATTGTCTTTGGTTGGTATTTTAAACTCTCCAAACACTCAAAAGATTGATGCTCGTGCACTCCACACTTAAGCAAGTTCAATTGAATTGTCATCCTCTTTGTCTAGGAGATCCTCAACCTCTTAGTAGGGGCTTCAACTTTTCCTTTGAAGCTTTGATTTGCAACACTTTTGTTGGCCACTTTTCCTTTGCTTCCACTTGTTTTTCCTCTGCTAGAAAATTAAATCTGGCTTTACCTTTAGAGTTTTGTTGTTTTCTAGATAGTTTCTCTTCCACATTCATAGCTAGTTGGTAAGCCTCTATCACATGCCGAATTCTCACCATGTTGAACTCGTCTTGCATGGAAATTTGAGACCATTTCTCTAGCAACAACCTCATCACCTTCCTCATGTTTTTTTTCATATGATGGAGAACCTATAGAATTAGTTGGTGTATTCTTCCATGCTTATTTTATTGTCTTAGGTTTTGTAAATCCTAGAACAAATTTAGAGAACAACACTTACCTCTAATTTTTCATTTGGTTTTGAAGACAATCTTCCACTATTCTAATTCCCTCTCTTGAAGTTGTCTCTTTGGTTTCAATAACGCCCTCTGAAACATGAGGTTCTCTCCATGTTCTTGCTAAACTTCATCTACATTGTTGCCAACAATAGATCCAATTGAAATTTCAGCTCCTATGGGTCCTTTCCTCTTTTCTTTGGCTAGTATTTAATTTCTCCAGACACTCATAAGCCTGGTGCCCTTACACTCCACACCTCAAGCGAGTTTCATTGAATACTCATTTTCCTCTAGGGGCTTCAAAATTTCCTTGAAGCTTTGACACATAGAACTTGTGTTGGTATCTTCTTGTTTGCTTCTACTGGTTTTTACTCTACCAAAAATGGTTCTACCTCTACCTTAAGAACTATGTAGTTTTCTAGACAATTTCTCTTCGACCTTCAAGATTCTAGTAAACCTCTACCACAAACTAAACGCTCACCATGTTGAGATTGTCTTGGCTAGTATACCTAATTCCATTGATGTATATAGAAACATGCTCATCATCTTCATCACTTTTTTTGCATGTGATGAACAACCTATAATAGATTTTTCTAGTGTATTCCTTCACACTCACTCCCTTTTGTTTGGGGTTTTGCCACCTCCTGGGAAAATTTAGGGAATAATTCATAGGTAGGAATTTCCCTTTGATCTTGGAAACCATCATATGCCAAGCTCTAATATTCTCCTTTCCCTTGTTTTCTATGCCTATTTGTAGATAATCTCACCATAATGGTGCATGACCCTTCAACTTGCTCAAATTCAAAAAATTTATTCATTTGCCTATGATTTACCTAATCCAATCTTTGTGTTCTTCTGGATTCAAGCTCCTTGAGTAGGTAGGGGTTTCCATCTTGGGTCTACCTCTCAGATCTATCAAGGAATTTATCATTCTTTCTTCTAGAGTTTTGGTTTCTCTTGGAACTACTTGTTCCTATTCAACATCACTCACATCATGTAGGTCTATTCAGGTTCCTCTTCTTTAGGCTACTTCCACGATGTCCATCCTAGCATGCTTCCATGCCACCCATCTAGTAGACATTAACTCAATAGCTCAATAGTTTCATTACAATGCCTCTTCACTATCCTCAAACCCCACTGAAATTGCTCTGTGTGCCATAATGTTGTTTGATTGTGTAATCTTCCTTCTCACAATTTTACTTGGCAATTCTTCTTCTCGTTGGAACTAATTTTCACCCTCGTATTTTACCTAGTAAAATCTCTTTATTGGATTTTTTCTCACACATGTAGGTATCAAACTAGTATAATACCAAACCAATGCAAACACCTCCTTCACAAGGTTGCAAATTACGCATAACACATAACACATATACGAAGGAAGCACCACACACACATGCAATGGACAAAAACAAAAACACTATGCATGTATTTAACCTTGAAATTTAAACATTACATCTATTGGTATCAATGGGAATTTTTGTTTTAAAAAAATATGGGACTATGCCCCTCTCAAAGATTAACATTACCAACCAATGTCTATCTAGACCAAGATTAAATTGAGATGCATGTGATTTTCCTTTCTCAACTTGACCTTCTTCTTATTTTGGGATGCATGAGATTTTCCTTTTCTTAATTCATCCTTCTTTTGCTCTGATATATCTTATTTTTATCCTATCATCGTGTTGATGAACTATGAGAGAATAAATCATGCAATCATTTATGCTTACACCCCTTTCCCCCCTTTTCTTTCAAAACATTTACTTTACCAATCTATCCACCAACCAAATTAAAGTTTAATGAATATGTCATGTACTTAACATTTTCTCAACCCCTTGTTTTCTCCACCACATGTCACTCATGAATTTGGAAGTGGATCCCTCACCTCCATGTTGTTTATGCACCAACCAACTCTTCTAAACTTCTACATGCTACATTTCCTTCTCTTAGTGGTCAATTGGTGAATGAGTCTAACCGCACGCCTACACCCCCATTACACTCCCTAGGAAACCTCCTATGAGGTGGACTAGAAATTCATTGGGTTCAACACATTTAACAATTGATAGGGAGGGTGCATGATCACAAATCACATTTCCCAGTTGTTATATAGCCATAATTATCACAATGCATGACATACTCTTAGGGGGGCTATATATTAGTTGTTTCAAACCTTTTTTCTTTATGTTACACTTTTATGTTCAAATATGAAGAGGTTAATGTGTACCAACTTATGTATTTTGCATGCATGTTTCCAGTAGAGGAATACATAAACCATCTTACTAGATCATTACTGACAATAGACCAATTAAGACCAACTTGTGTATTTTGCATGCATGCTTCCAGTAGAGGCACACACAAACCATCTTACTAGATCATTACTGATAGGAGACCAATTAAGACCAACTTGTGTGATTGCATTTTAGGGGCTAGGTTTGAAACTAAAACAAGCACACACTAGTAAATGCCATTCTAACAAGATGAATGAATGATATATTGTCACAAAAAAAATCCCATCACATCATATTATAAATCATTTCTAAAGTTGTTAAGGATTATTAGACTTGTAGATTGATAATTAGAGATCCATGTTCATAAACAAGATTCTCACAAATAAATAAACTATATTACTATAAAAGAAGTCTTTATGAAAACAACATTGAAGGTACTTTTACAAAGATGTTTTGAAATCAACGAACTTTGACTTTATATAGCTCTATATCACAAAAAATAGCATTCAATTTGGATGGAAAAAGGGCATATTGATGCAAGAGTGCCATGTCTCCTTAGTTGTTAATGAATGCACATAGTGGGAGGAAGTTGCGTTGTTGATTTGCACTCCTAATTTGATTGCTCTAATTATTTAGAAGGGTGGAAAGAAATTTAGGTTGCTTCTTATGAAGGATGAGAAAGAATATAGTAATAACAACAATAATTACTAACTATGAGAGTGTGGTCTAGCAAAAGCAATGAGGTGGTCAGGCTTGTATTAACACAAATACCTAGATTAAAAACCCTTAGAATGGGTGCGAAGAAGGCCAAGTTCATGTGCCAAGTGACTTTGATAGCATAGATACACCCCTCATAGTGCATCAACTTAGCTAAGGAGATTATGTATGGCATATTGCTTAAAAAAAAACCATTACAACCATAATAGTGGAGTGATGCTATGCTAATGAAAGAGTTCTTGAAAGAGGAAAAGAAGACAAAATGATGCTTTTCTATTTTGCCGATGAATTTAAGTTCCAAATTGAAAAGAAGTGACACAACAATTGAGATTAGTGAGTTGTTAATAGAGTTTAAGGAGGTTATTTTTTATGAACTAATAGAGGGATTTCAACTTGTGAGGAGCATTTCCCAACGGATTTATTTTATTGTAGGTTCAAGTTTACCTAACAAAACTCCAAACAAATTGATTCCAACTAAAAAGTGAGGAGATCAATAGGAAATTTTAGGAGTTATTGGACTAAACACTGAAAAAAGAGATCTTGATGCAATGTGTAGTTTTTGTTTTACTGGCACCACAAAAGGAGGAGAATGAAAAATGTGCATTGATTCAAGGGTCGTCAATAGGGTTACCATCGAGTATCAATTTTCATTACCAAGAATATATAATTTAATGCATTGTTTGAGTGGAGCATGGTACTTCACAAAGATTGATCTAAAAAACAAATATCACCAAGTCTGAATCTGTGAAGGAGATGAATGGAAGACAACATTCAAGACAAAGGAAGTATTTTATGAATTGTTGGCAATGCCATTTGAGTAAACAAATGTGGAAAATACTTTTATGAGGCTAATGAATGAAGTGTTCAAACCTTATTTGGGTAAATTTGGAGTTGTTTATTTATATGGCATTAAGTTTCAACAAGACAAAAGAGGAGCACATGAGTCATTTGAGGTAAGTACTAGATTGGTTGAAGCATGAGAAGTTGCTCATAAATATGCATAAATGTTCTTTTTAAAAGGAAGAATTAGTCTATTCGAAATATCTCAAGATGGCTTTGAAGAAAGCAAGATCCATTGTGGAGTCAACAAGTATGAGAAGTACATTTGAGATCAGAAGCTTTCATGGTTTAGCGAGCTTCTATTGAAAGTTTATTAGGAATTTTAGTGGTGATGTGTACCATTAACAACATGCATGAGAAAATGAGAATTCCAATGGAATACAACAACACAAAAGGATTTGGATTGTTGAGACAAGAAGGTCATTGGGAGGCCAATGTTGTCTTTTTTTTGAATTTGGGAAAGCAATCCAAGTATATTGTTATGCCATTAGGACTACAATTGGAGTGGTGCTTAACCAAGAGGGCAAGCCAATTTATTTTTCCAGTGACACATTGAATGATGTTAAGAAGTACTTTGTATATGATTAGAAATTATATGCCATCTTTTTTAGGGATTAAAGAAGTGGAGACATTACTTACTACCCGAGAAATTTTTCCTTTACATTGATTATCAAGCACTTTCATATATAGACAACCAGTGGGCAGTATGATAGGCACACTTCCTAAGGATGATGGCACGCATCTTAAGGACAAGGGCACACCTCTTCATGATGAATAGTTGGGTGCTACCACAGGGGCGCACCTCATCTCCCAAGCAGTGCACCTCCTCCCAAAAAGCAATTCACATCCTCAAGGAGCCTAGGTGGGGTGCACCTCTGCCTAGGATGCTGGGAACGCTTATCAATGACCAAGATTTGGTCAACTGAGTTGGCAGTTAGGGTTTCGTACCTTTCTAGCTGTCGATTAGTTAGAATTGGTTCACTTTGATGAGAACCATTATATGATCTACCTATTTTATATAAAGGATGCCTATTCTACTAAATAAACGAATGGTTCATTTTTCTCTTCTTAGTCTTTTGTGTTATTTCTATCTATTTCATGCAGATCTTTGGTTAATCTCTGCAATGTTGCAGATCAAATGGTATCAGAGTACAAATCTAGGGTGCTTCTTCTCAGATAATCAGTGAGTTAGTACTAGATCTAGGAAAATCCAACCTCCTCTCTTAGGATGCGCTAGGGTTTGTCCCCTTTTCTCTTTTTTGCAATGAGGGATGTGTTAGGGTTTCTATCACTCTCCTCTCTCCCTCCTATCTACAGAGGCACTAGGGAAACTCCCTCCCATATCAACCCTACAAGATTCAAGAGGAGTGCTCGATCCACCCCTCCTCCTCTCAGTAAGATTCCAGAGGGCGCTAGGGAAACCCCCTCCCCTCCTTAGTAGTCAGCAAATCCAAAGGGCGCTAGGGTCACTCCATCCCCTCTCAACAATTTAGTTTTCTGAGAATATATGGTTTTGGATTCTCCTACTCTCTAGCATCCCTACTCTCAAGGGGGACCTACAGTGGTCTTCTACAAGGGGTGCTAGTATTCAGATCTCTTGTGCAGAAGGGTTTTCCACAGTGTGCTCAGCCTTGTACCATCATTGTCTCTTCATATCTCATATTTTCGTGGAGTGTTAGGGTGTTTCCCCTCATCACTACTACACAGTGTCTTTTCCTTCAGATCAGGGTAGCCTAAGTACTTTTATATGAAAATCATGCCTCCCCGCCAAGAGCATTCAGAGGAGGATGCTTCTTCTGTCAACTCAACACCTATCCACAAGTTGGCATTGGCTCTTCATGAGCTTATTGGGTTTCAACAACAGACTCCCTCTCCTATGCAACTAGATGCTCGTTTCCATATGCCTAAGTTCTCTAGGCAGATTGATGGTGACATTGTGGACTCCTGGATCTGGAGTCTCTCTACCTATTTTAACACTCATCATGGTATCTATGAATAATATAAGATTAAGAATGCTATCCTTTGAATGGAAGGTGTGGCACATGCATGGTAGGATACAAAAATCATTGAAGGCACCCTCATTGTGGATTTGCAAGCATATCCCTCCTCTACTACTCCTCCAATATGCAGTTAGGATGCCCTTTTTTAAGCACTCCACAACAGATTTTATCCTCCTAAGTATAGACATAACCTTCTGGTTCATTGGTTGCAGCTCTGCCAATCATTCCGGATAACATGTGCAACACTACATTAAAATCTTCACCAAGCTTTGCATTCAGCTTCAGATCCAGGACTCTGAAGAGGTACTTATAGTAAAGTTTAATTCTGGTTTATTACCTTTTTTACATAGGGAAGTGGATCTATTTGACAATATTTATTTGGATAAGGCCTTCTCCCATGCTCTCGCCATTAAGTGTAAAATGGTCCCACATATGAAATCCCCTCTATCTCGTCCTCAATCAGCCTCTACAACCTCCTCTCATAAGTCTCCCTCTTCCCCTAAATCTTCCAAATGGTGCACCTTTCATAAGTCTTCTTTTCACAACACCATCGATTGTCGTGTCTTAAGGAGTCAGTCTACTGTCAAGACTCTTTTTGTTGATACTCTAGAGTCTTCCTCTTCAGCACCCCCTCCCTCTGATCCCATACCTTTATGTAATCCCACAGTTGCAAACCATTCTTTGTCGTGATGAATTATAATTTGAATGCTACCTTAGCTTCCCCAACTCTTCACCCACAATTTTCAAATCAAACACTCCCTCGCTACCATCATCATTGACAATAGCAGCCAGAAGAACTTAGTAGCTCAAGATCTGGTCCACTGCTTACAATTTACCACATCCCCTCACACATCTCCTTATCAATTAGGGTGGGTTCACAAGGGTTTCCTTCATCTCATGGTCACCCAGCATTGTTTTGTCACCTTTGCTATCGGGCCATACTATGATTATGTCATGCATGATGTATCTCCTTTGGACTATGAAAACCTTCTTTTGGGCATCCCCTACCAGGAACAATGAGATGTCATCTATCATGCCGACACCCATCAATATCAACTCAAACAGGATGGTATGGCTTATGTTCTTACCTCCTCCTCACTAAAAGCCCCTCGTCTCATTGTCGGCTAAGCTGTGGTCCCACAAGTCAGCCTCAATAAATAAATATCCTCATGCTTCGTGCGCCCTCTTAAACCCGATTAGACACCACAACCCATTGCTCCTGATATGGACACTCTGCTATTGAATTTTTTTATGTGTTCTTGCCTCCTGACGGCCTTCCCCCTCAATACCCTATTGAGCACTCAATTAACCTCATCCCTGGTGCTACTCTTCCTAATGCACCCTCCTACCGCTTGGCTCCCTGTAAGTCTAAAGAGATTGAACGTCGACTCCAACAACTTCTCAATGATGGCCATATCCAACATTGAGAATTTGTTGGAATTGTGCCTCTCCCACCTTCATTAATCCCAAAATGGAGAGTGGCGAGTGGTGTTTAGTCACTAATTACCGGGCACTCAACAATATTACTGTAAAAAATTGTTATCATCTCCCTCATATTGAAGATCTATTTGATCATCTCAAAGGGGCACACTATTTTATTAAGATGGACCTCACAACATGATATCATCATGTTTGTATGGCTACTACAGGCACCTGGAAAACAACATTTAAAACTATATTTGGGCTCTATTAAAGGATGGTGATGCCTTTTGGCCTCACTAACGCCTCTGCCACCCCTCAACGCCTCATTAATGATATATTCAGGAATTTGTTGGGCCTCATTGTGGTCATTTACTTGGATGACATTCTAGTATTTAGCAAGACTTGGGAGGATCATTTACAACATGTGTGCACAATACTTCACTTGCTATGTAATAATCACCTCCAGGTCAAGGAATGAAAATCCTCCTTTGGCCAAACATCTGTCTCTTATTTGGGATTTATCATTGATCACAAAGGCATCCGTCTTGATGATTCCAAATTTCAGGCCTTAGGACAATGGCCCACTCCTTAGTTAGCACTAGCCCTTAAAAGCTCTCTTGATGGCATCAATTTTTACAAAAAATTCATTACTCATTTCTCTCAACTAGCCAATCCCCTTCATCATTTTTCCAATCAAGCTACTTTCATTTGGACTCCGATGGCATAGAAGTAGTTCCAATGCCTTAAAGGGGCCCTTTTCTCAGCACCTGTCCCGTGTTTGTCAGATCTTCAGTAGCCCTTTGAAATTGAGACCAACACCTCTCAACATGTGATTGGAACAGTTCTTAAACAAGGATGACATCCGATTTCCTATCACTCTGAGACCTTGGCGGAGGCCAAAAAGAATTAAAGTAATATGAAAAGGAATTCTACAGCTTGGTCCAGGCACTAAATCAATGGCACCATTATATCTTGCGTAAGGAGACTATACTTCATACAAATCATCATCCTCTGATTTTTATTAATTCACAGTTTAAGCTTCAAGAACAATGCCACTTGAAATGGGATGTGTATCTGTAACATTTCCACTTAGTTATCAAATATAAGAAAGGGAAAACCAAATGCATGGCTGATCTCCTCAGTAGACCCCCTCCTCAAGTACTTCAAATATTATATGTTTGTTGTGTTTATTATGAATATTGGGAGACTCTTTATGCCTCTAATCCTTTCTTTAATGTTATTTGGACTACCTTGCAACAACCTATTATCATTAACTAGACCCCTTTCCTAGACTACCATATTTAGGATGGATGGTTGTATAAGCTAGACAAGCTCTGTGTCCCTAGTATAGATGATCATCTTGTTTTGATTCGTGAATCCCACGCCACATCCTATGGTGGCCATTTCAGCACACTCAAAACTACTCATAACATATGGTGTCACTTCTTCTGGTTGGATTTACAACGCCATGTTGAGCAATTCATTCATTCTTGTACTCTCTGCAATCAACATAAGCTAGCCAATCGTAAGTATGGTTTGTATCAACCCTTACCTATTCCCTCTCAACCATGGGAATCTATTTCTATGGATTTTATCACCATCCTTCCCATGAACGTTCGTCACCATGATTCCATTTGGGTGGTAGTGTGGCACTTCTCCAAGATTGTCATTTTTGTCCCATGCACTAAGACTACCACTGCAGCTCAAACTGCCGATCTCTTTTTCACTCATGTGTGGACTCATTTTGGTCTCCCATATAGCATTGTCTCTTATTTTGATGCTCTTTTTCTCAACACATTTTGGAAAACTCTCTAATCTCTCTTGGGTTTTCACCTTAAATACTCCACATCCTTCCATCCACAGACAGATGGACACACATAAGTTGTCAACCGCAGCTTGGTCCATGCCCTCCGCATTCAATTCACCAAGTCTAAATAGTGGGATGCCACTCTCCACATTTTCCAACATAGTTATAATCGAGATATTCAGGTGTCTATTGGTTTGTCCCCCTTTGAGACCTGCTTTGGTTATCAACTTGTTTCTCCCTATGAGTTACCTCTCCAGCTCCAACCTTCTGGTACTCCCCAACAACAAAAAGAGAAAGCCTCTGCCTTATATTTCTTGCAAACATTAGCTCGTAAATAGGACCAAGTATCTGGGGCTCTTCAAGCTTCCCAACAATGTTATAAATCCCATCATGATGTACACTAAAAACCACTCTCCTTTTCCCTTGGTGACAAAGTCTAGTTTCACATGGAGCATCAACACTTTCAGTCTCAGCGTTACCACAATCCCTCTCCACTATGGTCCCTACACCATCCTACAGTAAGTGGGGGACACTACTTACCATCTATATTTTCCACCACAACTAGGCATTCACAACGTAATCAAACTAAATAGCCTCAAGCGATATGAGACTCCCCTCTTGGAAGAAGAAGTCACTATCTCGCACCCCTCCGAGTTGGTTCCAACCTCCTCTCCTTCAGGACACAGTGTTGGATACATGCACCACCACCATTCGCACTCAACAACATATTTCATTCTTGGTGGGTCGCAAAGGACAGATCCCCACCCAGGCTAAATGGCTTTCTCAGTCTACTATGTCTCAGTAGTTTCCCCAATTGCTTCAGGAAGTAGGGACACTTCCAAGCTTAAACATGGAGGAATTGGGTAGTATGACAAGCACACTTCCCAAGGATGATGGCACACATCTAAAGGACAAGGGCACACATCTTCATGATGAAGAGTTGGGAACTACCATAGGGGCACACCTTATCTCCCAGTAAGCGCACCTCCTCCCATAAAGCAACACACCTCCTCAAGGATTCCAGGTGGGTTGCACCTCTGCCTAGTGTAAGTTTTAAACCTATGTAGAGAAGCAAAGCATACAAATT
>NWUY0300019674.1:11725-24909 GCA_004151065.3 Larix sibirica | reverse complement strand
AAGATTTGTTTTCCCTTGCTAAGGGTTTCGATCCTATGTCTATTGTAATACAATGGAATGCTAAAATGATAAAATGTTAGGGTTTAGCCTATGTTAAGAGTGTTTGAATTTTAATAGCCATAGTTTGATAATTAAAATGAGTATGGGTATTGAAATAAAATGGTGATATTTAGTGATGAGAATAATAAATATCTATTTATTGTTTGTAAGTAACAACTCTNTGAATGTTGTGATGTAATGTCCGTTTTGCTTAAAATAATATGTATGATTTGCTTCTCTACACAGGTTTAAAACTTAGACTCATGAGGTAGACCTACAAATCAAGGAAGATCAGGTTCCACACACCAGGCTCCCCTTTTATAATCTGAAACACCTAGCACATCAATAGGATTGACTCAAGGACACCAACTATCGGTCATGATTGTGTAATAACAAAAAATTAAGGATGGATGAATCGATAAAGATTAAGTTGAGAATTGGATTGAGGAAGATCCAAATAAATATAGGAACATTGTCCCTAGTGGAGTCACCAAATATGTTGATGCTAAAAATGATACAGGTTGAGAAACAACACTATAAACACCCTTGGAGATCTAGTCAAGGGGATGAAGGGGTATCGAAGCCCAAATTACATTTAGAGCCCTGAGATATACATGATACAAAGGGTTTATCAATGGCATTAAGTACATAAATGAAATGAAAGTGAGGTTGAATTAGCTTGATGAAACATGTGAATGCTTTCAAAATGTGAATTTAGTCCATCAATGAAAGTAAATGCAGCCTATCTAACTTGCATGGATTAATTTCTAAAATCAAATGATTAACCAATTATGAGCAGTGAAATGAATGCAAAAATTTATAGAACGAAGTGCATTATAAAATTAATTATCTATGAAAAGTAAGATTTAGTCGCAAGCATGAAAATTTGTTGAGAATTCATTCTTTTTTGACGCTTAAGTAAAATTATGTAGCTTCTCTATAGACGCAAAGCAAAATCAGCATGATCTTTTGATTTTGAAATTTTAAAATTCCTTTATGAAGAAGCATGTTATTAATGCAGTTATATTAGTTTAATGAAGATGAAACTTTGCATACTCACCGTTAGCATAAAACTGAAGTAATAATTTACATTCTACTAATGCCTAGGTAATTTTTACTGCATTGAATGATATGCAAAAAAAACTTGTCATTACAATCCGTTTTGCAAATTTGCAAATGTAATCAAATATCTTAGTTCATCAAAGCAATAATATTAATGATAAACACTGAACTTGGAAAATTAGTCATCTACTGAAAATGAACTCAGCAAATGAAATAAATTGCATAAAATGAAAGAACATTCTAAACTATATGGGATAGCTATTTCTATCTTAATTATTCAGCGTCAAAGGGTGAAAATTAATGTACAGGTTAGTAAGTGAAAATGATAAAAGTATTTACAGTCCCTTTATACATAAAAATACAGTTTGCAAACTGTAAAAAAGAAAAAAATAGCAAGGATGAATTATAAAAGTGGAGGAAGATGTAATTGTAGATAGTACGAAATAAGATTTTATTAAAAAAATGGAATTTTGATAGTCATTCAGTACAATAGGATGCAGTGATTTTTACCCCTAAGAAAGGGAGGTTTTCATGACCCTACGCAATCCTCAACAACTCAAATTCGTCCAGGTGAATCTGAGACAACATGAGTACTTTCCGCTTGTATTTTCTACAATATCCGACACACATGAAAACATTACTAGAAAAAATATACAAGAAGAAACATCAAATGTGTAGGGAAACAAAATGTACCTTAGACGGAAGGAAACTCTGGCTTCACCCTAATGGATGGACCTAGACTGTAACGTTACCTACAATCGGTGCCTGTTAGGCTCATGGAAGACTGAGATTGGAGCAAAAAAATGTATAGCATAAAATCTAGCAGTAATCTCCTCTTACCTCTGGTGCAAGATCCCCATTTCAATAGATTCGTTGAACTTTTAAAGGTTGTGGAAAGGAATGCAAAACCTATGAATGAAGGTGAAGAGTTTTGAAAACTGCTAAGAGATGAAAGTTTGTTGAGTCTCTCAGTTTTTTGAGTGCATCCGAAATGAGGAAGGTGGACTTCAAGTAACTGACATCCCCCTTCCTCATAGCACAAAACACTGTGAATTTATCATGAGTCTATGCATGGTCATTAGGTTTATTCATTTAACCTTCTATGAGGGTTTCCTTTTTCCATGAAAAACAAATCACTGTTGGAATCCAAATGCTCATGGTTGACTTCTCTATGGTATACCAACAACTCCATCGAATTCACCTGAGATCATTTGTACATTTCAATCCTCTTTGGGCATGTCAGCTCTGTCGAATTTCATGTCGTCATTCTTCCTTTTTGTGCCAAGTGTGCCCTGATGTATTAGGGTAACCATTTTTTCTCTTCCACTGTATACATTGATTGAGTGCTAAAAATATCCTTTCTAGTTTATCTGTTGGTGTGATGTTTCTTGATGTAAAGTTGTTCTACGTTTTGGTTTCGGTGGCATGTTTTATTCCCATTCTATTGATTCCTTCTTTTTGCACTATGTGTTGGTGCAGTCTCGGATATGATAACACCTACCAGCTACTATTCCACCTCAACATAAATGTTGTTCCCTGGAGTGATTAGGGTTATGGTTTAGTGTGTGGTGGACAGTGATTAGTGATGGTGCTCTCCTTCCTTCATTGTTTGCACTTCATTCTTTCCATTTGTAGGTGGTCATCATATGGAAAAACTATACGTGCCTCCATCCTCATATGCAATCGCTCCTCTACTGCAGGCCTGCAATCTCACCCTTTGCAACGACGATCCCTTATCTAATCAACACTGAGCCTAACCAAGTATTTTTTGAATTCAAGTATGTGATGTGATAGGCATTGAAACCCTTGCCTCATTCTTCCATGAGCTTTTGAATACCCATGTAAAATTATAGGGAAAACCATTGTTTAAAACCTCGAGAGGGATAAGATTCTAAAAGGAGGTAATGCATAATGAAAAGGGATTTACATTATGATATGGCATATAAATGGATGAGGTAAAAGGGTAACCTTTGGTAATGATATGGATCGGGGTGTGAAAGAGGTTTCTTTCCTCTTTTACTAATTTTTATTTGCAAGCATCTAATAAAAGGAAAAGGGGTTATAAAATGAGGAATAGGAATAATAACATTTTTATCATTGTTTTTTTATTTCAAAAAAAACTAAGGGAGAAAGGGGATAAATAATGGTGAGAAAGGAAGAAGGAATTATGATGGAATATGATTTAGGATAAAAGGGGGAAAATGAATATGGAAACTATGAAAAGAAGGAAAAAAAGGGAAGGGATATTTTATTTTACAATTAATGGGAAAAGGTAAGAGGAAAGGGGAAACCATATGATTTTTTATTTTTGGGGTTATAGTTCTGGACAAAAGGACTTTAAAAATGGGGCATTTAATTTTGCAAAGGAGAGATATTTTTTTATTTAATAAATGGAGTACATTGGCGCTTTGGTGTAAGGAGGCACTTGGTAGAGATCTTTAACTTTTCGAACTTAGGCTTGATGATAAGACTAGACGATGGGTACAACTAGTGAATTAACAAAGGACTCAAACTTGATGAAATTTGTGGATAAAACGTAAGAGATTCATGCTTGCCGAAGCTTTGAAAAACTATCAGGAGGGTCAAAAGGACTCAAATTTTTCCAAATGAAATAGGGATGAGACCAGTGGGATGATCCAAAGGAAACATTATAAAAACATCGAACATAATGGCATGCTTGGATAAAGAGAACAAATATCGAAGAAACGAATCGACAATGACATGGAGAGACAAAGACACAACTTGGTGAATCTTTTGAAGAGGTCATGCAACAACAAAATGGGAAATACAAGGTGTAGACATGACAAGAACATTTCCTTGTAAATGATGGAGTAAATGGAATGATTTTGTGACAAAGTTCAGTAGTTTCACCTTTCGCATCATGCTCTGACTACTTCGGAAGCATGTTGATGTTGAGCATTAAAAATTGCGTAGTTTGGCACTGGACCTGATAGACAAAGAAGACATCTATAGATTCATGTTCCTTAATAACTTGAAATCATGCAATAAGTTGTTCATGTTTGCATTCTCAAAATTTGATGTAGTTAAGGTTAATGATGATCAGAGAGTCAACACATATGCTCATTCGAAAATGAAAACATCCAAATGATATAGATACCTGTTGTCCCCTGATTCTCTCTTCTCCCCCATCAACAATGATCATGTTGTTTGACAAAGATCATAGACATATTGGTAAAGAAAGCATGAATCCAACCACCAATATCAAAGGTATAACTTTTACCATTCCTAGGGAACAATATATCGGTTCTTAAAGAACTGCGGCCTATCTCCTTTCTAAGTCAGAGAAGAAAGGGTGAAGAGAAGGCAATACTCCTTCATTTTATATTTAAGTAGCCTTATTATACTTATGAAGTTGTTATCACGTAGCTTGAAGTTTAAGCTGCCTCTTAGTCCTTGAAGATCAAAGCCTTATGCCCAAAAGGAAGCCTGAGAAGTAGTCTCTGATTGGCGACTCAACACCCCAAAGCAAATCCAATGGGGAAACATGTTTCATTGGAAATCCATAATCTAGATCCATAATAGCCAAATATAAGGTGAAGGGAAAGCTCATTCCTCCCCTAGAATACACCAATCCCATATAGAAAAAGAGGAAATAAACTATTCCTCAATTTGTGTGCCTTAGCCCAAAAATCCTCGCAGAAGAGACATCATTTGTCAGATGTTTTTTCCCACCGCCAAGCCTTGCACACAATCCATTTGTTGAGCATTCAGATCCATCTCACTTGAACCCTCACACCCATTACACCACCCAATGTAGCAAGTGTTCCCCTCCTGTGTCTCTTACACATGTTGAAAAACAGTATTCACCTCACATGTTCACTAAACCTAATCCTATTTTTTTTTTCCTCCATATTACCACTCCCCCCTGTCACTCTCTTGATGGTCATATATAGTCATATATCCAAAATCCCACTATGACGGCCCCTAATCCTCTGAATCTTTGGTTGGTGGCTAGGCTTAATCCATTGGTCCTGCTATGTGCACACCAATTAGGTGACCTACCTAAAGGCTACCTCAATATCCTAATGAATTTCAACGGAGAAAATGGTGTTTCGACTGAAGATCATCTTACTAGGTTTCAAGACTCCATTGCTAATTTTTCCATAGAAGAGGATGATGTTTTTTCTAGAATGTTTGCACATTCCTTAGGAGGAGAAGATAGAAAATGGTTTAGAAATCTTCCCAATAACTTCATTACCCATTGGATGTAGTTCATTGATAAATTTATGAAGAAATGGGGCATAAAGAAAGACAATAGGCATATTTTGACTAAGTTCAATGTCTTGAGGACAAATAATGGTGAAACTATCATGGAGATCACTACTTGGTTCTGTAAGATGTATAATAGGATACTATATACCATCAATCCTCATACACGGCCTCCATCCTCACATATTCGACCACCTTTGATTCTGAGTTTTCTTTGCTCCTCAGAGAAAGAAAGTCGGTCGATCAAGAAACATTATTCTATGATGTAGAATATTTAGAAGAAAATATGAAGCCCGTCGACATTCCCACAAACACCAGAACTGAATACCCCAGAGATAGAATATATCCATATACGAGAAGAGGAAAAGATCCTAATAATTATATGAACCAAGATGTGCTCATCATAGAGGAAGTAACCAGACTTCTAAAAAGTATGGCTAATGACCTCACGAAAGTCAAGCAAAATCAAGTTGCGAACCCTTTCGCTTGTCCTCCTCCTCCTCCTCAAAATACTTAGTTTCATGGTCAACCACAATACAAAAGAAATCCATTAATGGCACCGCAGTGAGAAATAAGGTAGGAAAACCCCAATATCCAGCAGTATCCCATGCCGCCATCTAATGTTGCGCCCCTACAAAGGAGGGATATGAGGAATACTATGAGACAAAACAACCAACTATGTTGAATCCTTCTCCAAGTATGAATATTATATTCCATTAAGATGAAATGAGGTGTGACAAATATTTGTTAGGATTTGAAGGTATGTGCATGGTAGAAGAAGAAGAATATATCCTTTAGGAGGAAACTGTATATCAAGAGTGGAAGGCACTAGACCTATCTTCAACTCAATTGCAGGTAGTTACATATGATATAATGGAATAGGTAAGGATAAATTATGACTTAAAGCCTCATCCTAATGCTCCAAATTTTAGGTGGGAGGAACCTTCTAGATCTTATAACGAGAATAGAAGAGATAGTGGTCAAGTTGCAGAACAACCAAGAGGATATACAACCTTAAAAGTTTCTAATGCGAGAGAGACTATCATCCCACTTAAGCTGGAGGTAAAAAGTACAGAAGTCGGCAAAAATCCTGCATGTCTAGTGTTGGTGTCAACAAATCAAATTTTAGTTACAAAGGTACTAGACACTAGTCACCTCGTTGCTCCTACTTTTGATATTAAGCATCAATTGAACAAGTTGAAAATCCCTATGCCTCTGTCTTAATTTTTTAGGTTTCCATCTCATAAAAAAGAAATATCTTCCTACTTGGTCATTAAAGATCCAAATCCTTCTGTACCACTCAAATCCCCTCCTCCCCTGGATAAACCATCTCCTTCTTCCTCTAATGTGATGGGGCTTAGTGATTAGACACCTTTGCAGGTTGTATGGATTAATTTGCAAGATGGTACCCCCAAGATAGTCCTAGGAATCCTACCTGATGAAATAGATCTTGTTACTCCTCCCTTTTACATCACTTTGGAACTCCATAATTTTCACCTACACAATTGCCTATATGACTTTGGCACCTCCCATTCCTTGATGCCCTTGGAATTCATGGAAAAATTTGGTTTAAGTATCACCAAACCCTATAAATATATTTTCTCTTTTGATTCTAAGAGAGTTCAATGCATTGGGATGATCAAAGATCTCATAGTAGGAATGGTATAGATCCCTGAAAAAAATTTCATGATGGACATTGTCATATCAAATGTCCCCCCTTCATACGGTATGATAATATCCAAACATTGGGGAACCTCTATGGGGGAGAGTATCCAATTTGACCTATATTATTCCAACATTTTTTTTTTGGGAGAGACACTGACTGATTATATCAAGAACCTAAAATGACATATGTCATTAGTGATCCCAAATATCTAATCAACCTCCCCTTGCATACCTCTGATGAATTGGGAACTTTCCTCCTTAGTCACAAAGATCTGGTCCAGAGCAAATCCAAACTACTAATGGACACTAAAGAACCCCCTCTCATCACCTCAAGGATATGGGAATTGTTCATTGATTGAGCATGTAATAAAAAATCTAATGGAGCTGGTGTACTTGTCAAGTCCCCATATGGTAGAGAATTCCTATGTTCTTTCAAACTTTGTTTCAACTGCACCAATAATGTGGTAGAATATGAAGCATTGATACTTGGAATTGATACTAGAAGAAAAATAAGCATCACTCAGCTTAAGAAATTCAGATATTTGGATCTGATAGTCAATCATATAAGGAGTCAATGTCAATCAAAACAACCCAAGTTGAAACAATATAAACACACGGTCTGGGATTGGTTTGATAATTTATTCGAGGCCATAAATATCACAACTATACCAATGGAGGCTAACCATTATACTGATCTCTTGGCTAAATATGCAATAGATTTTGTTCCCCCTGATGTCATTCATTTGTCATATGTATTTAAAGAAATGTATAGTCCTGCAATCCCTAACAATATTAATCAATGACAAGTATTTGAAGATGATGAACAAATTAAGAATTTCATAAGCTTAGTGGAAGAATACTCTGACACACACATTAATTCAAATGAAGAGCAAGGTGAAGAAGGCGCTGAAGAAAAATATTCAAAGCAAGGAGATTCATTAGAATAGATAGAAGGATAGAAGGTCATTAAGCTGAAAACTAATTACATTCCAAAAGGGCTAGTACCTCTAGAAATATTGCTTGGGTCCAATGAAGTATCGGATAGACCTTCTATCAAGCCAAATGCAGTTGAAGTGGAGGAGTATAATTTGAGAGATGCGTCATGGCCCATAATTGTAAAATTATCCAAGATATTAACAAGCAAAGAAAAAGTGCAATATGTCAACCTTTCCGAATAGTTTGAGGATGTGTTTTCCTGGGAGTATGAATACCTTAAAAATTATGACCCCGACATTTTCCAGGACCAAATTCCCTTGAGGGAAGATTCCAAACCTTTCAGATAAAAGCAGTGAAAAGTGAACCAAATGCTACGACCATTAATTGAGCAGGAAATAAAAAAAAATCAATTTAAGCAAAGATCATAATACCAGTAAGATATTCTAATTCAGTAGCAAACCTTGTTCTGGTAATAAAAACAAATGGATAAATAAGTCTCTGCATGGATTTAAGAAACCTAAATAAAGATTATTTAAAAGATAATTATCCCTTACCCAAGATGGACCAAATGTTACAGAAAGTAGTTTCCTCAAAAAATATGTCTATTTTGGATGGCTTCTCAAGTTATAATCAAGTAAGAATGGATCCTGATGATATTCCAAAAACCACTTTCACTACGCTACGGGGAACCTTTTCCTACCAAATAATTCCTTTTGGAATGATCAAAATTGGAGCCACTTTTCAAAGGGCCATGGATTTTTCCTTTGCTAATATAAAGAAAAATTCATTTTCATTTAATTGGATGATCTTATGGTATATTAAAAAAAGGCTAAAGATCACATCCATCATCTCAGGGAAGTTTTTGAAAGATGCTGACAGTTTGGTATATCTCTAAACCCCAATAAATAATTCTATGGGATGGAGGAAGGAAAACCATTAGGCCATATTGCATCATCACAAGGAGTGAGAATTGATGCGGATAGGGTAGAGGCTATCAATAGTATTCCTCTTCCTAGACATAAGAAAGGTCTGCAGTCGTTCTTCGATAGGATAAATTTCTTGAGAAAGTTCATTCCAAACTTCACTGAAGTAACTCAAGGCATGATTCAAATGCTAAAGAAAGATTCATAGTTTATATGGGATGATGGTTCAATGGAGGCATTTGCTGCGATCAAAAGAGTATTGGGGGAATCCCCATTATTAATCATCCCCAACTACGAAAAATACTTCTTAATTTTCTCATTTTCTTCAGATCATCCCATATCAGTGGCCCTATTACAAAAAAATGATGAGAAACTCGAACATCCCGTCACTTTTTTCAACAAATGTCCTAGAGATGGGGAACTTAAATACAATATTATGGAGAAGTGGGAATATGCATTGGTCAAGTCCTTAAAATATTTCAGAGAGTATGTTCTACAATAATGAATAATTGCATTTGTTCCACATGCAGATGTAAAGCATATTTATGGCAACCCCAAGTAGACGGAAGGTGGGGTAAATGAATTACTAAATTCCAGGAATTTGACTTAACCATGAAACACACTAAACTAGTAAAAGGGAAGGGGTTGGATAAGTAATGGAAGAAGAAAATTTGTAGGAAATAGTGATGAATATGATGGGCTCTAATGAGGAAGAAAGTTATCAGAAAGAAGTAGATGATTACTTTCGTAATTGTTATACTCGGTCCAGCTAGTATGGTGACATTGTATATTTTCTGGCCATAAGATCATGTCCCCTCAAGTTAGGAAAATAAAAAGGAACATCCTTGAAACTGAAGGAAGTTAAATATTGTGTAATAAGAAAATATCTCCACTGGAGAGACCCTAAAGGTCTGATACTCAAGTGCTTTTTGGAAGAAGAAGCTAAAATGGTAATCAAATACATCCATCAAGGGATATGTGGTGGACATTTTGTAGCCAAAGAAAAAACTCATAAAATGCTAAGTTTTGGGTATTATTGGCCTACTCTTTTCTCTGACATACATAAATTTGTCAAAACTTGATTACCTTGTCAAAATTTCTTTGGGAAGTAGAAATTTCCAGCATTACGTTTAAGACTTGTCCAAGTAGAAGCACCTTTTGAACAATGCGGCACTGATTTCATCGAAGATATTCACCCTCCATTTAGTAACCAAAATTTGTGAATTATTAACTCCATAGATTACTTTAGTAAATGGGTAGAGTTCATTCCTACTAAAAAAGCCAATGACCTGGTTGTAATCAAATTTCTAGAAGATAATATATTGTCGAGGTTCAGCTTCCCCAGGAAGGTCGTCACTCACAATGCTAAAGCCTTATGTTCAACTAAAATGATCTCTTTCTTCCATTAGTTAAATATCCTTTTCATTAATTCTTCTAATTACTATCCCAAGGTAATGGTTAAGCTGGTTCCTCTAATAAAAACCTCATGAAAATTATAAAATAAGAATTCATGTGACACTCAACTCACATATTCCCTTTGTACCAACCGGATATCTACCAAAAAAATACAGGAAAGGCGGCATTTCAGCTAGAATATGGGTTAGATGTGCTCCTATCCATACAATTAGAATTGTCGACCATGAAGATACTACAAGACCTGGTATCTAAGCTAGAGGGAATGGAAAGGAGGGTAAATAACTTGATAGAGTAACAAGAATGAAGAAATGATGTTTATTAGGGTTTCAAAGTATACCAGGATAGAATGAAATCCTCCTTTGATAAGAAAGAAAAATGTAGGGAATTTCTGACAAAAGATCTAGTATTAATGTGGGAAAAAAGGTGTGAAGATCCTGGGAAACACTCAAAATTGGACAGCTTATGGTTGGGGCCATTAATAATTCAAGAGGTTATAGGATCACCTTGCCATACTTTCAAGCTTACAAATTTAGAAGGAAAAATGATACAGTATCCTGTTAATGGCAGGTACCTAAAACCTTTATGTTCTACATAAATGAAGATTTTCTAATCATGTAATATATTTTGCTTAGCGTTATTTTATTTTATTTTTCATTTAAGTAATGCTTTCCCAAAAATGCATCATAGTCAATGCCTCTTGCTCCATCGAGAACACAACCAAATTCTGCAATCGACATTTTTTTTTCTCAGGCATGTACCCAGAGAGACTAAAGCACATATTCGAAATAGACTCCATGGCCCAATGGAAAGATAAGGTACTGGTCTACTACTATTATATTTTCGAGCTAGATTCTTGGCACCTCACCGGGAGGATCGATCCCACAAAAGGAGCCGAATTTTGTTGCATGATTCACCCTTCTCCCCCGTCAACAATGACTATGCAGTTTGACAAAGATCATAGTTAGATTGGTAAAGCAAGAATGAATCCAACCGCCAACATCAAAGGTCTCAGTTACACTAAAAAGATCCGAACCATCCACGAAAGTTATAAATTAGGGAATATGTAGGAAATTACTCTGTCTTGATGGTCACAATTAAACCACGCAAATACTTAGGAGAAATATAATCTGATGGAGGATTTGAGGTGTATCGAGGACCTAAAGCTTAAAATATCCATTGGCGACTTAGATTAATTCCACAACTAGAATGAGTTGTCCTCAAAATCAGTTGCACCAGCCACGACCAAAGATGCGGATTCCAAAAGCAAGGCAGGTCACGTGTATATTCTTGAATGGTATTTTGTTAAAGCATAGTAATCAATAGGAAGCATAAAAAAACTTAGCCGAAAGAGGCACAAAATAGGTTCAATCATTTTATCCCGAGTTTTGAAGACGAAGAGTAATCGTCCGGATCTCTCACATTAGATGGCTCTTTCCTCTCTCTTTTTATCATTCTTTATAGTCACTGACTCTTGAAAGTCTGATGTCAATCTGATAGACAATATGACAAGGGAAAAGATGAAATCATGCCCCCTGATTGGTTTCTGTTGTACAAGAGAGATTGAAGCTTTGTATTTATGAGGGTATCAAGGACCAAGGCAAGCATGGCACTGTGGTTTTTGGATGTAACTTGTTTCTGTTTACATGAATGATATATTGTTCTTTGGAAATACCCATGGACCGAGGCAAGCATGCCACTGTGTTTTTTTAATTAAAAATGTGTTCATTCATGAATGCATGAGATTGTTATTGTTTAATTAAGCATGGGCCGAGGAAAGCATGCCACTGGTTGTTGAATTATTAGTGTCTTATATATTTTTTAAATTCCTTTGAGGTAGTATATCAAGTCTTCATCTGGTGCCCTAGATTTACATGGATCTAAAATTTACCCTCCTATGTAATTTTCAAATAGTATCTAAGATGCATAGAAATGGGAAGTAAAAACATACTTTTTCAATTGAGTGTATGTTATGTTGTTGTTTCTTCTTTTTCTGAGAGCTGGTTATGATTAAGGCACTTGTGAGATGCACTTATTTTTCACTTTTGAAATATTATGGGATATTTGGCCTCCCTTTTTATACAACACTCATTTTACAATTTGTTTTCATGGCTGAAATTTGTCCCCAAGAACCTCAAATTTCAGTTCTAAATCCAGTCAAGTTTTGTGTGCATATCTAAAAGTTACCTAGGGTTATAGACTAGGAGTTAAACCTACTTGTTTTGAAGGGTACCCTCCCTTGGTAAAAGGGCTGGCTTGTGTTGGAATAAGTTTAATACTGAGAGGGAGGTGAATCAGTATTAACGCCGTTATCAACCGTTTTTACATTCTTTAATAGATTAGTCTTAAACTTAATCTTGATCTTTAATTATNACCCAGACTGACAAATTTTGTGCTGGAAAAGAACAAAAAACACTATAGGTACGCTTAGCAAAGCTGTGCAATAGTGCAAATATCAATGCCCATGTTCGGCACCATTATTACGCTTGTACTGGAATAGAGACTATAGGTACACTTAGCAAAGTTGTGCAACAGTGCAAATATCAATGCCCATGTTCGACACCATTATTATGCTTGTACTGGAATAGAGACTCTGTGATTGTTGTTGCATTAGCTGCTTCTAAGATAATAGGCATGGTTGCTTCTACATGTCATGAAAAGACTATGAAGCTATGGAAGTAAAAATATGGTCTCTGCAATATGACAGTCAAGCTTTTCGTCATTGTTTCCTTATTTGATTGCAATCATGACAAGCAATAAGTTGTGTTGTTAGCGGACATTGTACATATAAGTGGACTAGTTGCAGCTATCGTGGTTACATATCCTTTTAAGTTTGCAGACGTAGTAACCACTACTACGCAATAGGTCACTTCGCTATCCTATCCACATGGTGCAAATTATATTTTATAAAAAGGG
>NWUY0300019667.1:37778-48262 GCA_004151065.3 Larix sibirica | reverse complement strand
AAGATTGAAGTAAATTCTGAAAAATTAACAGAGATGGTCAAAGGGAACTCACTAGGTTCAGATGGATTTACCACTGAATTTTTTCATTCATGTTGGCCAGTCATTAAATAAGAGGATTGGGAGGTCATGGAGGAAACACGGAGCAGGTCAAGGGTTTTTCTAGATTTAAGTCAACCATATTGACCCTCATCCCCAAGGAAGAAAAGGATAACGACCTAAATTTTTTCCCTATCTCTCTTTGTAATGTTATCGACAAATTTATCACTAAATTCATTGGCAATAGATTGAATCAACTACTTTCAGTTCTCATCTCAAAGGAGCAAGATATGTGGAGGGTAGAAAAATCTTGCATGGGATAATTCTAAAACATGAAATAATGTAATCCCTAAATCTCTCCTAAAAGGAAGGAATTCTAATAAAATTGGACATGTCCAAGAACTTACACATGGTAAGTTGTCAATATCTTCATTGGATGTTGTTCCATTTTGGAATCTCTAACCAGTGTATGAATTGGATAATGTCCTTCATGTCATTGGTTTTATTCTCCTTCCTCATCAAATATGGCTCTCCATTCATGAACTTCTCCCTTTCGTGAGGCATAATACAAGGGGATCCCCTCTCCTCCTTTCCCTTCATTTTGATGGAAAAATGTCTATAAGGAAAATTACTTAAAGAAACTATGGAAGAGGGTAAAATTATGGGTATTCAACTTCATCAGGATGACCTAGTTTCTTCTCACCTTTAGTTTGTGTATAACACAATGCTTATGGGTGTTCCAAAAGTCGTAGAAGATAAATCCATCAAAAAGTTTATGAGAATGTTCATGGAAGCTTTAGGAAAATATATTAATCAAGGTAAGTCTCAAATTTGGTTCTTTAACGCTTTTCTTGTTGTTCAACTTCATATTGCCACGATCATGGGATTTTAGAGGATCTCCCTTCCATCCAAGTACATAGGATCCTAGGAGGTCATCCTCACTAAGACGAACAAAACACTCTTCTCTTGACTTGGACCTTTAGGTCTCTTCAGTTAGTAGTGCATTTATTTTTTATCCAATCAATCCTTCAATCTATGCCTATTTATATGTTTTTTGTTTTCGTCGTGCTTAAGCATATAGTCAAAGTTGTAAGAAATCATCACAGAAATTTTATTTGGGGAGGCGCTAAGACTCTTTAGAAATGGGATAATTTGGTATGGTATATAGTTGTTGTCCCGAAAAAATAAGGAGGATTAGCACTTCAAGCTCCAAAGCTGGAATATGATGCCTTAGGTACAAAGGCTTGGTGGCGGTGGAATAAACAATAGTGTGGGGGAAATTATGGAAAACCAAATGGATTCGTCAACTGTGTGAGTGTATTGGAATAAAGTTGGACTCTAATCAACTATTCGTTTTATTCTATGCTTCATGAAACTGATAAGTAATTATGTCTCCGGCAACTATTTGGAATGAATCTCTTTCCCACATCCCAACTGCATTTATACCATAAATGGAAGTTCTATTGTCAAGGACTCCTGTTAAGATTTCGTTGATGTTGTTCACACAATCGAAGGAATCGAAAAACGGAAAAAGGAAAAACTAAAGTTATTTTCCTTCGACAGACAGAAAAAGGAAAACCAAAGTTCTTTTTATTCCAAAATTAGAGGAGATTGGAGCGCATGGTCATCAACTTGTGGGAAAGGACACACAACTACCCTCTCCTCTTTGTACTCTTTTAAAACTTTCCACTAAAGAAGACTTGACGATCCCCAAAACGTGCATACTACCAGAGTGTGAGTTGAAATAAAGTTTTAGAGAATCTTGTGAAGATTACTCTACACTTTGCCGATCCCCATTACTCTACACTTTGAGAAGTATGAGTACGAATAAAATATTTTAAATAAATGAGAGTATTTTATTAAGTTTCATACAAATTAGTTTGTTGTTAACTTATGGTATTTTTAGATGGTTTGACCTATTAAAATAATCAATTTCGTGAATATAAATATATATGTATATGTACTAAGATGATAATGATGATCTACTAATACTTGGATTATTAGTCCTTGGTGGCTTGCAGGGACTATATAAATCGATTTTTGCTATTGTATTAGTTTTGGCACATTTTTTAATATGTTTTATCCAAAGTTTTTTACATAATATTTTTTCCTGGCTAACCATTTAATTGCGAGCTTTATTTGTCATTTTTTCTATGCATACCCTACTTTACGGTGCTGCTTCTGCGAAAGATATCTCCTGTGACACTTTGCAATCATAGCCTGACCAAGAATTAATTTATTTTACCATTTGTGCAGCACCTACCACAACCCTTATGTCTTTTCCTCTTGCCACTTGTGTGTTGTAAGCATGCAAATTGGAAAATTGTTTTTTTTAAAACAATTTTATATAATGCCTTCATTTTCTAAGTTGTTTTATGTTCATGTTCGTCGAATTGGTCGACGCTGTAGAGAATTACAACTTTGTAGGTTGCAGGTATGCTCTGCTTCTATTCAATGTTATCAAAATTTCAAAAGAAGTGTTTTTTTTTTAAATTGTTTCTACGATTTCCAACCAGTGTCATATTGTCTCTGGTAGCCAGTTCTTCTCATATTTTGTTTTTACAGTGAGTCAAATAAATGTTATGGCTCCTTCTGTGGTCTTATTTATTTCCAAATGTTTTATATCATTTTATTTTTATTTTCACTCCGTATGAACCTCGCATTGATAGAAAGACACCAAATTGATGGGTATCAATTGTTGTGTGAGAGATTGGGCGTTTATCTTTTATAGTATATTTGGCTCTAAAGCACCTGGTTAGAACAACAATTTTTGAAGTCTATCCCCAATCTCTCCCTGGTAGATAGATAAATATTTCACATGTTAAAATCCATTTTTCAGTACTATAATCACGTTTTTGCCCTGTAATTAGGCACTTGCATATCTCAAATGGGTTGAAACACTTATTGAAGGGATGAAACTTCTACTCTTGAGTGACATGGAAGAGAGCTACAGTGCATCAAATTGTTTGAGTCATTAAGGGGAATTCTCTGCACATCACCCCAATGCCTCATACAATCCGTTGTCACGGTTTAGCCATATATACCTGCTTTCTTATTCCTTTTGTTAACTTGGCCGCGGTCTTATTTCTCAACGGGGAGTAGCCTAACAATACCTACAGGGTTTTATTGGTGTAGGGTATGTTTATTTTGGTATAATAAGTACCTTGGTCTTAGATAATTCATCCATCTCAGTCGGGGTTTCACAAATAGAAATAACAATGCCTTTCTATTAACACACTGTGAAACACATCCAGGTATGTTTATTTTGGTATAATAAGTACCTTGTTCTTAGATAATTCATCCATCTCAGTCAGGGTTTCACAAATAGGAATAACAATGCCTTTCTATTTACACATCTGGGTTTCATTTAACTCTTGCAAAATTGAAAATATACAACTCGCAATGTTACATTCACATGGACAAGGAAGATGTGAAAGTTATAGGCAATCTATTAACATATCATTCAACATGTAGAGGGATATTATTGTTGTCTACCTTGTATTTCCATAAATAAGTACCATACCTACTGTGTGCTTGGTGATTCCCACCATGACTGGTAAGTACAAGTCCTACATACATTCCATTCTAGGTATGCAGGTTAAAGATTTAAATTAAGGAGACTGCTTGTTAGCTCAATCTCTGCATTGACATTTTCTAAGGCGAGGCTCCACAATTGGCATGAACTACAAAAGTTATATCAGAATTTGATGATAACGATTAATCAGTACTGTGATGTAAATGCATAAATGCAATCATTTATAGGTCAAGTCAAAATAGTTTAACAATATATTATAGTTCAAATATTCAATAGCTAAATAAAAAAAAAGGTGTTAACTGTGGTTAACCAGAATTCTTAGTAAATACATTAAGAAATAGTGAAATCCCATATTGTAAGCTAGGAACACACTTAAGCCAAGAAATTTATAGAACAACGAAGGATAAATCCTGAAACCTTTCAACGCTACAAATTTCTCTTTCATGAAAATAATACTTTAGAATAGTTGTTTCATAGCTCTTGTTCTCATTCGACTGTGATAGGGTCATGATAGCAATGATTTTCCATCCAAAATCATTCTTTAACCACATTACATTCTATAAATTGAAAGAGCAAAATCCTTTCCAAGTTACTATACCAGATCTATATGTTCTAGAGGCAGCATCTAATTCATATGAATTTGGTATGTAAATCTCTCACTGTACACTCACCTTTAATATATGCAATGGTAGATGATAAGCTTTTCTAATTGATTGCGGGTCCTATAATTAGAGATACATTGATAGTCATCATATTCAACCCTTTTTCCCATGGCCAACACCCATGCACCCTTCTCTGATAGTGTCTTGGCTAATGCGTATCTTAACTGTATAATTAGAACATACCAATATAAGAAGACCTTCAACAAAGATCTGCATATGAAGAAGTTGTTACAGCTCTTGTAATTAGAGGACATGTAACAAAGAAGATCTTCAGTATCCAGAAGGATATTACAATTTACAATTTACAGCCTCATCCTCCTACCGTCGGGGCATCCAATATTACTTACACAACTCCACAAGGAAATCCCACCACGTCTCCACAAGAAAGTCCATCAGCACAATGGCTTCTTGCATGTCATTGTCGTGGCAAAGTGCATGGCACTGTCGTGGCTGGTCAAGGTTCAACAATTTAATCCTAAAGTTTAGATTGTAACTTTGGCTATAAAACCTAGTACTTTACATTAGGTTATAACTTTGCCAAATAAGACCTCAATTGCACTCATTCGTCAAACACGTTTTTATTCATAAAACTTTAAGTTATAATGCATTGAAACCTGTGCAAGATTAATCAAAAGCAATTAGCATGTAATAGGGCACAATGTGTTTGATGACATAATGGTTGGGGAGCAAGTGCATAAGGTATTTTTAGACCATACTATTTCATGTACTTCCTCTCTGATTCTCTCATGACTTCTGATTAAAGCTTCCACATATTCATTCCACTGATCTACATTATTCCCATCTAGTCCCATCCTATTGGTCATGATCCATCGCTGTTGCTATATATCTGTAGTCATAGTATCTACTATTAATAATTATTTACTACAAAATTAAATTGTGCTTGAAAAATGTAAACCATAAGTACACAATAAAATAATATATATATATATATATATATATATAGTGTCCCAAACTATCATACACATTCACAATTCCTTTACTGACAATNGGAATGGTGAAATGTAATAATGTGTCAGTTGTGGTCTAGTGAATCACAATTATAAACACATGTTATGAACTTTTTATTAATAGATGAGTGGTAAGCTCACTGGTTTGTTGGTTTCCCCCGAGAGAGGGGTTTCTAGTGTAATTTTTGTGAAATGTGTTGATGTGTTGAGTGCCATTGTTTTATGTCTAATTGTGTTTAACTATATAGATCAATTTGCAAGCCTATTGTAAATTGGTATTAGAACTAACAACTAGGTGGAGGATCATTTTCATATTGTATATTTTCCATGATGGACATGGTTTTGGTTTCTTGTTTGTCCTCTAACATTGTGTCTAGTGTTGGATGGTATGTGTACAACAAGAGCTTCAAGAAATATGACATGTGATAGGTATTTATTCAATTTATTTTAGGAGAAAATGAGAGGAATGAGTTTGGAGCTTGGTGATGGTACTACTCTTGTGAGAGGAGTTGGATCCATTTCCTTTCAAATGCATTTAGGTGATCTTATTGAGTTGTATTATGTTTTGATTTTTCGTGGTTTGGAGAAGAATATTTTTGTAGTGTCTTGTATGGTAGATATATAGTAGATAGTTGCTTTTGAGGGACATCAATGCACCATCGTTTCTTGTAATCTATATATTCTGAGGAATTTGGATAGAGTAGTGACAAAGGATGGCCCTTATAGGTTACTTGTTGATCTTGAAGCACTTGTACATTCCAATGGGAGGCTCAAATAACATTCTAGCTGTGAGGAGGTCCTTGCATGGTGGGATGCCATGGAGATAGTTTTATAACCTATTATGGATTATGCATAACATCTTATGTTGATAGATACAATGATACTCTATGCAATTGAAACATAAAAAGGTCAATTATTGCATAATAAACATGTAATATATTTGGAATAGTAAATATGTAACTCAACTATAATTGCTACAATTAGCTTGATGAAATGGTATTGTCATTATACCCCCTCCACCTACATGTTGTCTCTTTCAAGTGAAGTTGATGTATAAATATAAGCTTTTTAAAAAAGAATGGTAGTGATAAATGACAATTTGTGGAAGTCAAGCAAGGATGGAATGCAAGGAGTTGTGAATCATGGAAGATTTGTGAGGACAGGGTAAGGCTGTAAAGAAATAAATAATCACAACATAAAATTACAAGCACTATAGGTTTTTGAATGCTAAAGTTTTTCTGGATACAAATAGTGTGAGAAGACTACAAATGTTGACTAATTGTAATTACTAAGGTGGAATCACACAAATATTTATGAGGAGGTTTAAGGAAATGTAAATGGTGTAATAAGCTTAAGCTACAAAGGGAGATTACAAGAATATGGATACAATAAAACACTAGGAAACAAATACATTAGTAACAAAAGAAAGATTGAATCAACTGAGGTGACATGTTGGAACATGTAGTTTCAATTGAATTTCTTTTACTTTCACTTCCATGTAATGTAAATAAACCAAAATGCATAGAATTTAGTAAAAAAGGGTTCTAAGAATCATGGATATAGAGTTTGGGGTTGTAGGTAGCATTGACAAAATGATGAGATGGAGAAATGCCAACTCAATAGACTTGTACTTTTTTAAGTACTAGAACCATATTTTTAGGTTTAATACATGTATTTAATTATTTTGTTGTTGTTTACCTAATTTTTCTTTTCATCTAAAATCCTATGACTTGTGCAATAGGGTATCTATGTCTACTTGAGTTCGAAATAATTAAAATCTAACAAATCACAACCAATGCAAATATAGTAACAATAAAAACCATATTACACACAAATCAAGGGAATCAACTATAGAAGCAAACCAACCCATCATAGAACTTTCAAATAAATGGATAACAAATATAAAAAGAAACAACTAAAAAAGAGCTTAGGTATCAAATCACCATATTAAGTATTGAGAACCTAAACCCAAATTCCTATAATATTTATATAATACAAGCTTTCAAAGATATTGATTCTGGATTCACAGGATAAACTTTGTGTACATCCACAATGTGACACACCTATAGACTTGTAAGTTATAGTTCCTATTGAAAAATCAATCAAGGATTTTGGTACATTTAAGTAAATTTAATATAACAATAAGTGGTGCACTTTTAGTAATGCATTTCTCCACTAGACTTATTAGGAAAGCTATCAAAATTGAAAAGGCCTGTAATAACATTGATTAAGATGAACACTGTAAGCTTAGGCAATTTTGACAACCAATTATTAATCCAGTTCGTTACCAAAATACTTGTTAGAAATTGTTTTCAACATTTGCATTCTCTGAAGGCAGTGCTGAATTCTTCTGTTGGGGTAGTGCTGAATTCTTTTGATTCGTCTTCTTTATCTTTAGTTTAATTATGAGGGGCGGCCTTTTTGCTCATTGTAGGCCTCAGAGTACCTTCAAAGACTCCTCCCAAGGGGATGAATTGCCACTAAGAGCGCCATGTGAAAGATCAAGGAAGGAAAAACCTGTGTTAGGTTTGTCGACTTCTTCATCTTCTCGGAACCACAATAACAAGAAGAAATGAAACGCATTGTTGGAGGTTTAATTCCCCGGGAGTGATCACGATCAAGAAGAAGATGGGTATGAGACCGCAGAACAGCATAGCCCTTCACCATATAATGATTTCCCTGGTTTTGTTCGACAATGATGACGAGCCCCCACAAGCCAGACAAAGGAGGATGTCCTCGTCCTCGACTTTCAAGCTCAAACTACCCCATAAGGTTCTGGAGAGCAACATTATTAGTGTAGGCCTGGATTCCCTGAAAGGTCCGTTCAACATTTGCGAAGAGAGCTCAGGAAGGGATATCATCAACACCTCCCATTCTAGATGTTACCTCTATAGTTATGAATTGCTTTTCTGCAACAAAGGCCTCATCTCCTCCTAATTGCAATGGAAGGATTCGAACTGTTTCGCCCTCCCCATTGGCGAAAAAACCATCGCCTAGCAAAATTTCCAAACATGTCAACATCAATCTAAAAAGTTAAAAAGACTAATATGACCCGAATTCTGTAGAAGCATTGTGTTCCTTTCAAATGGACAAGATACCTGTAAATTTGTAATGACCTTGGTGAGGAGGCACCTCGGCGAACTCACCTCACTTGGGCAAGTTTAGTGTGGGGCTTGTGCAAGACCCCAAGGAGAGCTTGGAAACCCAACTTGGGATCCTCCTGGCCCATCCGTGGGCATGTGGGAAGCCTGAGTAGGCAGGAAGACCCAAGCATCGGTGGGCAAGGGAGGCTTAGTTTGTCAAGCTTCCAAGTCAAGTTGGTCTCACCCTCGGCAAGGGAGACCCCGGTAATGTCGCAATGTTGCGCATGGCCGACCAGAAGGAAAAAGGAACTTCAGTTCCGAGTCATGCCGGTAGCCCCATGACATGTGGTATGAGAGCTAAAGCAGTTGGGAAGCTGAGTTAAGCTCTTCACTGAGACACAAACATGTTGCCAAGGTTTGCTGCAGTTGGGAAGCAGGTGTGGAAGATGCCAGTTGAAGTGATGGTAGGCAGCACTGTGTTAAATTTGCTAGCACGTCTTCAGGTGACAATAGGGTAGAACGACTTGTAGTAAAGTGCCTGTGAGGTAGGGCATGTTTGGCCACAGTCTTGCAAGGGTGAAGTGTGCCTGGATTGATGTATTGGTTGAGAGGAGTGTTGGGAGAGTTGTGACTGGTGCGAAGAGACTGCGATCCGAGAGTGTGCTGAGCAACAGAGCGCGCGAAGAGCAGGTGACGTGAAGATGAGGCATAGACCGGTAAGAGTGCCTAAGACTCCCAATAGTGAGACAACTTGAGTAGGTCAGACGAAACCGACAGACCATTATTTTTGGTGTTGGAGGTGTGGACGAGTAGTGATTCTCAAGGCATTGCAACACTCAACAGGATTGTGTCCTCACTAAATGGATTGGGACGTTGATTTCATATCTATGGACTCCTTGACAGATTCAGTAGATGGGTGAGAAGTGCCTAGTGAACTGACACACTTCGGTTGAAGTGCATCCAACACAAGTAGGTACTCCGGTTGGAAAAATTACTAAGTTCGCTATGGGAAAGCACACTGCAGAGTATATGTTGGAGTCTGAAGCAGACCCAATTGTTGGATAAGATACAGAAGAGTTCTTGCACTATGAAGACAATGATGGGAAGTCGGTGGCAAAGACTCCCAAGGTGAAGCCGAGGCTTGCGTCGCTTGAAAAGAGTGTGGAGCAGATGATTGATGCTCTTTGCAAGAACGATGAGAAGGAAACAACCATGGGGGAAGAGATGGACCGTATGTAGAGGACGTTCCAATAAGTTGTGAACGAGTGTAGATCCATAGTGGACGTGCTAGTGGAAGTAGTGAAAAATGATATACATGGCAGAGTCGTAAAACTTGAAATCTTAGTGCAGGAGCTTCAACTCCGAGTAAGGGAGCAAGATGACACCATCCCTCTTTTGAAGTAAATCATGGATAGTGGGCATGGTTCAATGGCAACACTGAATATAAGAATGAAGGATCCCGAACCATATGGTGGAACTCGAAACGCGAAGGTGCTTGGAAATTTTTACTGGGATATAGAGCAGTACTTGGATTAGCTGAGCGAGAGTTCGGATGAGGCCAACGTGAATGTTGTAGCTATGTTTCTCACAAGAAAAATGAAACAGAGGAGGAGAAACTGGGCAGAAGACGTGGCAGAGGATCGCGAGATGAAATAGATTGAGAATTGGAGCCATATCAAGGCTACGTTAAAGCCACAATTTGGACTAGGGAACCGAGGTTGGGTTTCCCGAAATGACCTCATGAAGCTCAAGCATGTCGGGAGGGTCCAAGCATACATTAAAGCCTACACGAGCCTCATCCTAGAGATAAAGGACATGAGTGATGAAGACATGATTTATCACTTCATGAAGGGATTGCAGCCCTGGGTGCACACAGACTTGCAGCACCAAGGCATGCAGACCCTTGCCGCAGTGATCTCAACAGCTAATAAGCTTATGGACTATCGCGTAGAAGGAAAGCAAGAGTCCAAAGGGGATGAAGATGATCATGAGAGAGCATCATGCAAGTTCAAGAATAAATCGAAGGGCAAGCCAAAGTTGGGTGGAAGGTGTGACAACAAGATGGCCAAAAACGTTGAGGGGCTTGTTATCACATATATAGTAGCCGGGCTACCATACATTATTTTTCTGATTCTAGTACACTATTCAGCCAGTTCCCTTGCATTGAGATGCTGAGATGAGCATCTATATTGGATCACTA
>NWUY0300019662.1:23843-35276 GCA_004151065.3 Larix sibirica | reverse complement strand
ATCCTAAGAAGTAGGCGAAATACTTGGATATATAATTTCTCAACAGGGAGTCAAAATTGATCCAGACAGGGTGGAAACAATTTTGAAAATTGATCTTCCCAGGAATAAGAAAGAAATTCAATCATTTCTTGGTAATATTAATTTCCTTGGGAGGTTTGTCTCTAACTTTGCTAAAATTATTAAGCGCATTACAATCATGCTGAAAAAAGATGCTGAAGTTAAATGGACTTAAAAATATAAGGGGTATTTTAAAAAAATCAAACAAGATTTAATTGAAGCATTCATGCCTATCAGTCCATATTACTCAAAATAATTCTTTACATTTTATTTTGATTATGAGGAAACTATTGTTGCAGTCTTATTCCAGAAAAATAAAGATGGGTTTGAGCAACCTGTTGCATTTTTCAGCAAGGTTCCGAGGGATGTTGAATTAAGGTATGATATCANCCCATTTTATATAATTTATTTTTCCACGATAAAATGCTCCACAATTGCCTCCTAGACTTTGGTGCTTCACACAATTTAATGCCAAAAGTAGTTATGGAAGTCCTAGGTCGCAACATAACTAAACCTTTTCATGACTTGTATGCTTTTGATTCAAGAGATATATAACGTCTAGGAGTCATTAAGGACTTGGTATTCAACCTATCCCAGTTACCCATGGAAATCATTCTTATGGATGTAGTTGCAGCAAATATTCCTCCAAAATATGGTATGTTATTGTCTAGGTCGTGTACTACAAAGTTGGGAGGAGCATTACAGATGGATTATTCTTATGCAAAAATTCATGTATTTGAAGGTGAACAAATATGGTTATATAGGGAAGTTAAGTTAGCTTATTTTTTCAATGACCATTCAAATCCTATTAATCAACCTATATATGCTATCCAAGAAAAATTGGATTCATGCATTTTGCATTTTAATGATTAGATTACAGGTTCAGCATTGGTGGATAAGGAAGTTCAGAAGAAGCAACTTGCAATGATAAAAGATAGCCTCTGGATAATGTATTTTGATGGTGCATATTCTAAGGAGGGTATCGGAGTAGGTATTGTTCTGATTTCTCCTATTGATGAAATAATTACTTTGATGTACAAACTCGAATTTGAAGCTACCAACAATATAATTGAATATGAAGCATTCATTTTGGGTTTGAGGGAAGCAAAAGACATGGATATAAAGGAATTGGCAATATTTGGAGATTCAGAATTAATAGTTCAGCAGGTCATAAATATTTATTAGACTAAGCAGAATAAACTCAAGGTTTATCTCAATGAAGTGTGGGATCTAATTGAAAATTATTTCTTGTCCTTTAACATCTCTTTTGTTCCTTGATATTGTAATGAAACTGTAGATTCTCTAGCGTTGGCTTCCAGTTGTTCTAATATACCAACTGAGCCTCATATTAGACATGCTATGGAATTCAAGCATGGACCTTTAGTCCCATACAAAATAAAAAATTGAGGTTGTTTGAAGATGATTCAGAAATTAATAGGTTTTTGGAGTCAATTGGTGAATTTTCAGAATCCTTGATAGATCAGGAAGATGAAATTGAAGAATTGCAAAATGAATATTTATCTAATATAGTTGCTCGTCATGATATTATCAAAATAAAAGGTAATTTTTTACCTAAAGGTTTGGTCCCTCTGGAAATACTATTTAGTAATCATGACACATTGCAAAATCCTTTGGCTCATCCTGTACAAAACAAACACTGTAGATTGCAATATTGGCACAAAGTATGATCCTAAAATGGTGAAACTATCAAAAGCTTTGTNTATTTACATCATTTACATAATATTGGATAAATACATTCCAAGTCAAAACTAGGGGTATTACAGAGGCTATTTTCACCATAACGATAGGAAGATCTTGCTTTATAATTGTTGTTTGCATTAGTCTTGTTTTGATTTAAAAGTTGCATCTTCAGTTAAAAAACAAAAGGGTTTGGTTCAAAAGTTATGTTTGGTCTGAAAAAACAAAAAAAATGATAGATTTTCAATTGCATTTGAAAATTTGGATCTGAAAGACTTGCATTTGCACTTGAAAAAACTTGTATGTGCATTCAAAAACTTGTATTTGCATTTGAAAACTTGTACTTGCATTTGAAAAAGCTTGCATTTGCATTTAGAAAAAATTGAGTGAGTGGTTTAAAAATGCTCCATATTTCATTTTAAAGAGTGTGAATGAGTGCATAAGCATTTAAATATCTTTAGTTGCACTTATTTTTCTTCTTTTGAAAACTTTTTGAAAAGCTATTTTTGTAAAGTAGGAGACATTGAAAAGAATCTAGATAAGTTTTCTTTGATAGAAACTCACCTAATAATATAGGTTCTAGGACTTTGGGGGTAGGGGTTGTGAGTTAACTTCCCCATGGTCATATAAGACTCAGAGTAGGAACAATTAAAGATTTAAAAACCCATTAGTAGCATGAAGTACTTGTAGGGAAAGTTCCTATCAAACATGCGGCAAGTGGTAGGTAAAGCTAGTCCAAGTGGGAAGATTGTCTCATGTTTCTTGGATTAGTGGGGTTATGCATGTTTGGGAGTTGATCGGGCATGGAAAGTCCTTGGGGTGACACCAGTTCTCACTGATAGATTTGGGTCTAGAACTTATGTCCTACTTTCCATTCCCATTCACATAATCTTTTTCCCATGACTGTCCTGCCCGACTAGCTAACATGAAGTTGTATCCTTAGTTTTCTTTCCTAGGATAATCATAGGTCACTACAAGGAGAATATCTTGTGGTGCCTCAGAAAGATGTAGAATCTCATTCTCAGCTCATTGGGAGGGTATTTTCCAAACGCAAGTGCTTTCACCCCTAGTGATTGGTATGTGGAAGATTAGCATAACTGTCTCTTCGATTTTAGTTCGTTGGACTTGGACCCTAATTATCCCACGTTGACCTCTAGAAGACCCCAAAATTCATCTCTTCATTTAATAGTACTTGGTCCTGAACAACCAAGTGATTTTCATTGGAAGGGTAGTTCTTCTTGCATAAATATTTTCAGGGACTTTTAGAGTGTGTTGCTTGTTTTATTTATGTTTCTAGCTTTTTCCTTGGTGTCTTCTATGAGCCATCGTGGTTGATCAACCTTTGCATGGGTCTAGAAGGATTCAAGGACACTCTCCTAACGAGAGATATTTCCTTGCACCTAGGAGAATTCTAGATTACTATAATCCACCCCTCATGGGTTAGAAGAACAAAATCAAGAACTAGAAATAAAATGCATAGAAGAAGATAATCATTCTAGTTCTACTTAGTCTAAGATTTCGTCCAAAGAAGGACACCTTAGTGACTTTGAGGGTGATTTGAATAAATCCCCTAGATAATATTCTCCTCAACTTGAGGAGAACTTAGGTCCCATAGCTATTGAGGATCTTTCAGATGTTGAAGGGTTGATAAACCCACCACAGAGTTCGAATTTGATGCACAACTAAGATTTTGAGATATTTGTTAATCCGATATCTAAACAAGTTAGGATGGAGAACAAAAGGGATGTGTTTGTTACTTGTGAGGTCACACCTCCAACCACTTCCATTCCTATAGTAGAAGGTAAACTAAACAAAACTTTTATAGGAGCATTTGGTTGGTTCCCACCATTCGCAATGGTACTCACTATATGGATTGCATCCATGCTGCAAAGAAACAACCCTTTCTCTTTTGGGATGACATCCCTAGGTTGCCAACCTGTGAATTCCATCATTCCTCCTATTATAACGAACATTGCCCCTAGCAGCGGTCCGTCGGTTTCATCCAATGCTTTCCCACCCCATAGTGGAGAAATGACCATGCCCAACCCTTCCATAGTGATAGAGGTTGTTCTTAACCCCATCCTTCCTTATATGAACATGTCTTTCCGAGGAATGGGGGCTATGAACATTGGTTTCCGTTTAGTACAAAGTATGCCACAAAGCAATGGGATTAATCCTAGAATATGGGGCACTAGTGTTGGATTTCCCTAGGGACCTAATATGCAACTAGGGCACATTCCTTCATCTAATGCAGGAGGGATGAACATGGTCAACACTTCCATTCTGAACACTTCTCATGGAAGCCAACCTTTCATGGGTTTTTGGGGAGATTAAACCTACCCTAATTTTATTTGGGAAAAACATCACAGAGTGATACTAAAAGAAACTCAAGACATTTAGACAAAATAAATTCAAACACTTTGCATGCAAACTTTCTTGTAAAACACAGAGAAGGGTTTAGAATAAAAACTCACCTAAAATCTTATCTTTTGATATAGATCCCTTGGTTGTTCAATACTCCAATCTTCTCACCAAAACTTCAATACTAAACTTGAAAATACACAAAGAATGACAAGAAAGTAGTTACTACTGCAAAAATAAGGTTTTATAAATAGATTTTTGAATTACTCATCCATATTCAAGAATTCAAAACTGAAAGTAAGATACTCAAATTGGACAGAAAATAGAGTTCTTTTATAAATTGAACAAGAAGTTACAGAAAAATATCACCTGAATCATGTTGTGGCACCACTCTGAAGCCGAGATCATAGTCATTCAACCCAAGTATTTCACACTCACTCTGGTTCATTAAAGGAAATATTCCCAAAAGAATCACTTCAATTCTTTGGCACAATAAAGAATCACAACAATGGCTGAAAATATGGTTTCAGATAAGGGAATGGGGTTTTTTGTAGACTAGGGACAATAGGGTTTTCAGCTCTAAATGAAACCCAACAACGTGAGGGTACTCTCCAATGCTTGGGTCCTCAAATTCCTTCTCCTATGCCTCTTTTATATTGATGGGGAGGTAGTTAGGGAGGTTATGAGTAGTTACTTATGGGATTGGGATAGTTGGGAATGGACAAAACCATAATTTTTCCCGTAAAGTAACTTTATTTTATTTTTTACCCTTGAACAGACATGTATGCATGCTAGAAACATATAGGTCACGTACATCTTGGAAAATATAGTTTTTTAAGAGGTTTTTCCAAGAATAATTATTGTTCATAGCTTATTAGGGATAAAGGGAGTCTACAAAAGAGGTAAATGGATAAGATTGCTCATCATAGCATCTATTAGTACCTAGGTATGCACCCAGTATTGTTTATGACCACCTCAACAATTTTTACCTTAGACAAACATTTACCCTTGATGTTCTGCTTGTTTTATCTTTCTGTTTAAATTGGATTCTTTGTCAATAAAGCATGTTAAGATAGCACAATGTTAGAGTGTTTGTCTGTATGGATTTTGTTGTTACTTTTGTAGGTACTACTCCTTGGTTAAATTATTTACATGAGAAAAGGAAAAGGTTAGTATTGGGACCAGACACTCCTTTAGGGAACAACACTGTAGAATGGTTTTTCATTTGTGCTACCAAACTATTTTGGAGTTGCGCTACCAAATTGTTCAGGATTTTTGCTTCCTAATTAGATGCCTGCACTACAAAACTATCAGAGAAATCCTTACAAAGTTTGTCACCAGTCCTGTCAGGTTTCAAAAGAAAATTATGTTAAGGTTATATGCAATGATGGAATTATATGGAAATATCTATTCTAAATCTCCCGCGGATATGAAATGAGACAACTCCTACAACTTTCATAATTAACCACTTCTTTTGGAAGGATTATACTTTAAGTAATTCATTTTGTTGCTTGAGACGGTGTGTGCCTTGGTGAATAGTTGAGTATCCTGTAAACAATCTATTTTCTCAATCACAACACTAAATATGTCATCAAGAAGGAGTCGGCACGTGGTCAAACACGATCCCATGGGGGATGAACTATTAGAATCTTACCCCAAATTCAGTCTTAAGTTCAGATAGGCGGGATGGTTCCATTTATGTCAAAAATTTCAAGGGTGTCATATCCCATTTTCCCGGGCTTGTGCATAAAGTTTTGATGGTAAGATCATGATGGGTTACCTAACATTTCCAGTTTCAGAGAATTCCATCACCATCACATGTGAACTACTACATGATGGGGAATGGTGTTTTAAATTGCAAGGTGTTAGTGCTCCAGAGTGCAATTGTTTCCTACAGGAAGACCACCAGAATCCTGATTGGCGTAAAGTTATACCGCGAGCTTGGTTAAATATTGAATACAATCATCTTATGAGACTAGTACAGAGGTATATAACTAGAGAAGGAAAGTATGCGATAGTCCCTATCTACCATATGGGTTTTCTCCTGCATTTAGATGGGGTTTCAACAATGAATTTACCATTCTATTTCTTTAGAACTTTGTCAAAAATAGTCGCTAGTGTGCAGAAATTCCCAAATAGTCAACACAATGTTTATCATCAAGCCCTAATTAAGATGTTGATATTGCAAGAATTGGGAAAATTGAATCATCATTGGGAACAATTTCTCTCGTCCTATGGATTCATAACCCTAGAAGTCATTAATATCTCTTCTATTAAGATTGAACCTTATGAAACCTGTGAAAATGATGAAGTTGACAACTCTTTCACAGAGCTAAGTGTAAAGAAGGAAAATAAGAGTCAGGTAACCAGGGAATGCAAGCTGAATGCATAACTTAAAATCCATGTAAATAAGAGATTACAGTTTTCCTCACATGAAGAGCCAAAAAACCATAGCTCTGAGATGATTAAAGAGGACCCTAAGAATGGAGAAAATAGAGTATTCACTCAAAGGATGAGAGGGTCCTTGAAACCACCATCTCTTGAAAATTCTAGTTTGCAGGATATAGAAGATGCCCATGATTTTACAAGTGATAAAGGAAAAGTTAGGGATTGGAAAAGGAAATCGGATAGTCCAAAACCTTTTCCACTTAGAAAACCGTACACTAGGGCTTCAAATAAACTTAAGCTTAACTCCAAAGCTATTTTTTATCCTGCTTTAAAGGATAAGAAGGTTATCAACCTTGAGACTCCCAAAGGGAATTATGAAGAGACCTAGGAGGCAAAAAGGAAGAGCCATGACCACAAGTTCTGCTCAAACAAGAGATATTTCCAAAATTCCCAAAGGAAAAGAAGCAGTTCATACCTAGGAAGTTTTTGATGGAGAGTCAAACTCATCAATGGAAAAACAAAGGAAAGTTGCTCAGTTTATGTCTTGTCTAGAGGAAACTACTAATGCCATCCCCTATTCAACATATATTAATCCTTTAGTTCCTACTGCCTCAAAAGAAGAACAGAAAAAGCCTTGTATAGACTTTGTCACTGATGAAAATCCTGAAGTGGAAAGTATAGTAGCTCGAACTCAAGCACCATCAAAAGAAAGCTTTGTCAAATGAACATCGAAAGAGGTACGTGGATTTAATGAAAAAAATTGTGGAAATTTTTGCATGGTCCTATGAGGACTTGAAAACTTTTGATACAAGTTTAGTCCAGTATAAAATACCTTTGAAACCAACTGCTAAACCATTTAGGTGGAAATTAAGACAAGTTCACCCTATATTATTACTTGTTATTGAAAAGGAGCTAAAAGGAATTCTTGATGCGTAGATTATTATACCTTTAAGGTTTTCTACTTGGGTTTCTAATCTTGTGCGTATGAGGAAAAATAGTGGTGAAATCAGACTATGTGTTGACTTTCGGAATTTGAACAAAATTTCTCTAAAGGATAACTATCCCTTACCAAAGATGGACCAAATTTTGTGAAGAGTGGTTGGAGCACAGCAGATTTCTATGATAGACGGGTTCTCTGGGTATAACCAGATTGTTGTTCACGAAGAAGATAAAGAGAAGACTACTTTTGTGACACCCTAGGGAACATTTATGTATGAGAATATTCCTTTTGGATTGATGAACGTAGGCGAGACATTTCATAGGGCTATGGATATAGAATTCGTAGGGGAGAAAGATAAATTTATTGTTATCTAATTGGATGACATCACAATTTTTTCCAAGTCAGATGAAGAGCACCTCAAGCATCTGAAGTAGACAATTTTAAAGTGCAAAAGGTATGGTCTCTCCCTTAATCCTAAGAAGTCAAATTTCGCAGTGCAAGAAGGAAGACTCCTTGGACATATAGTCTCTCAACAAGGATTTAAAATTGATACAGACAAGGTAGCATCAATTTTGAAAATTGATCTTCCCAGGAATAAGAAAGGAATTCAATCATTTATTGGTAAGATTAATTTCCTCAAAAGGTTTGTTTCTAACTTTGCTAAAATTATTAAGCACATTACAGTCATGCTGAAGAAATATGCTGAGTTAAATGGACTAAGGAAGCTAGGGACTCCTTTGAAAAAATTAAATAGGCTTTAGTTGAAGCACATGTGTTTATTAGTCCAAATTACTCTAAGGAATTATTTACATTTTCTTTTGCCTATGAGAACACTATTGTTGCAGTCTTATTGCAGAAAAATAAGGATGGATTCAAGTAGCTTGTTGCATTTTTCAGCAAGGTTATGAGGGATGTTGAATTAAGGTATGATATCATAGGAAAAAAGGCCTATGCCTTAATTAAAGCTTTTAAAGCATTTAGATTGTATATTATCCAATCAAAGTAATTGCTTATGTCCCAAGCAGTGTTATAAAAGATGTATTAATCCATCCTGACAGTGAAGGTCGAAGGGTTAAATGGATAGCTAAATTGCTTGAGTATGATATTGAAATAAAACCAACCGAATTGATCAAAGGTCAAGGTTTAGTTAGATTTCTTGCTAATTCTAATTGCGAGGAACTTGGGTTAAATATAGTTTTGGATCAGTTTGTTGTTGATGAAATTCACAAGAATGAAGAAAGCTCACAAATTATCAATAAGTATTCTGCTTCAGTTTGGTATAAAGATATTGTATTATTTCTGCTCAATCTTCAGTGTCCACTAAATTTCGACAAGAATAAATTCAAATCTTTGAAACTTAAATCTCAAAAATATTGCATAATAAATCAGACCCTATTTTTGAAGGACCCTAGTGGTGTGTTATTGAAATGTATTGATGAAGATGAAGTTGATGTGGTTATGACAGATTTACATAGTGGATCCCATGGAGGACACCGCTATTGGAAGACAACGACTTTCAAAATCCTGAGAGTAGGATATTATTGGACATTTTTATTCTCTGATGTCTTTGCTAAAGTTAGGGCATGTGTATAGTGTCATAAATTTGTAGGGAGACATAAGTTGATATCATTACCATTGAATCATATTGTAGTTGATGCCCCTTTTCACCAGTGGGATTAGATTTCATTGGAGAAATTTATCCTCCCTCTAGTGGACAACATAGATGGATTTTGACGGTAACAAATTTCTTCACCAAGTGGGTAGAAGCTATTCCAACAAGGAGAGCAACTGATAAGGTAATCATTAACTTCTTGGAGGAATATATTTTTGCAAGATTTGGTTTTCCACACAAATTGCTAACTAATAATGCCCTTGCCTTTAAGTCAGCTGATATGGTTCAATTTTGCAAGAGGTATAATGTAATTCTTAAACATTCCACACCTGATTATCCTCAAGGAAATTGCCTTGCAGAGTCTACAAACAAAAATCTCATAAATAAAATTAAAAAAATTGTTGTCAAAAAATAAAAGAACATGGGATACGAGGCTTAAATATGCATTATGGGATGATAGGGTTAGTACAAAGAAATCTATCTGTAATTCCCCTTTTCAACTTGTGTATGGGACTAATGCAGATTTTCCTATTCAATTGGTCTTCCTAGTTTTAAAATTTTTGCAGGATGAGGTTGAGGAACCAAATGCAATTCAGCGAAGGATATATCAGATGATTGAAGCCTAGTAGGTTAGAGAAACATTGTTGCAAAAAAATCAGGCACACCGTGACAAAGTCAAAGCAATCTTTGATAAAAGATACAAAGAAGATACTTTATCCTGGGGTGATTTAGTTCTAACATGGGATGCCCGTAGGGAGGACAAGCCCAAACATGGTAAGTTTGATAATTTATGGTTTGTACCATTCTGTATTTTTGAAGTTTTGAATAACAACACTTCCATTTTGGAAAATCTTGATGGTAATACTGTTGCTGGAGGCTCGGTCAATGGGAAATTCCTCAAGCACATTTTCACTTACTAAAGTTATTGGTAACCTAATCCCATTGTAAATGCTAGTGAGTTGTATATTTTCTCAATAAGACTACAAACCCAATGGAGGCACTGGTTCATAGTTTTTCACTTTAATTTTCAGTAGTAATTAATTTCAGTAGCATACTATAAAGTATTAGTTGTTGGGATGGAAAGGATATTGATATGCTAATTCTTAGAAGCTCACAAGGAGATGTTATCTCCAATAGGATCCAGTGTTAGTACCTAGGTTTGCACCCAAGATTGTCTATATTTTTTAACCTAAGATCCTAAAAAATTCAAGATTATCACCTCAAGAATTCTTACCTAAGACAATGTTTACCTTTGATGTTCTGCCCTATGATATTATGCTTGCTTTATGTTTATGTTCAAATGGGATTGTTTGTCAATAAAACATATTAAGATGGCACAATGTTAGATGGTTTATCTGCACGGAGTTTGTTGTTAGTTTTGTAGGTGCTTCTCTTTGATTAAAATATTTTCACTTGAAAAAGAGAAGGTTGGTCCCGGGACTAGACATGTCTTAAGGGAATAGAGCTGCATAATGGTTTTTCAGTTGAGATACCAAACTATTTGGAAGTTGCGCTACCAAATTGTTCGGGAATTGCGCTACCTAATTAGATTCCCATGCTACGGAACTGTCAGAGCAATCCTTACGAAGTCCGCCACTAGTCTTGTCAGGTTTCAGAGACAATTATTTCAATATTATGTGCAATAATGAAGTTGTATCCAAATCTCATTTTGAATTTACCACAACTATGAAATGACTCAAATCCTACAACTTTCATAATTAACCACTACAATTTGGAAAGTCGAGATTATTAACCATCTATTATGTTGCTCAAGTCGATGTGTGTTTTGGTGAATAGTTGAACATTCTGTTAACAATGGATAGAAGGGGTTTGAGTTTGGGAAGCCAAGGAAGGCTAGTGGAACATCAATAATATTTTTTTCTCAGTAATGTATGTATATTTGAAGACCATTTACAGTTATGGACAAGCATTTTGCCTCTTTCTTGTGTTATTGTTAATAATATTTTGAAAGAAGAATTGTTCATGCATTGCATAACCAGTAGAACTCATATCTAATGGAATTTCAGCTTTAAGTACACATTGCATGTGTTTCTTCCATGTTTTCATTAATTTCCTGTTATAACTATGCTATGGTATGGAATGACCATGTGTGAATATGTGAATGAGAAGCGTTCCTTTCATGTGTTGAGATATTAGTATTCATGAAATATTTTGGGCTCATGTTTGATTCTTAACGGTAATAAATTTAAAGTTATGTTGTATTATTGTTTTTCTCTTATGCCATTGATCATTTCTATGAGAATTTAGATTGCCTAGATCTAGATTCAATAAGACAATTTCACTTGGAATATTTCAGAGAATATGAGAAGAACAATAGAGAATATATCTTGAGAAAAACTCATTGTATTTTATTCAT